>JASDQU010737869.1:171708-186587 GCA_032191745.1 Picea mariana
AATGAAGGAACAAAAAACAGTTGCTAAGCAACCTTGTCCTTCACTCCAAGAAGACCTCGCAACTGTGCAAGTTTGTGCTCGTTGAAGATTTTGTTGAAGATGTAGATGTCTGCACGGATCTGATGACGTATATGCACCATTGAGATGTCCACACATATCCACTTTATCTTCTTGTAATGAAAAATATCCAAATAAAGTTTGGATGAAATTTCGAAAACCGTGCTGCCGTTTCCGGAAAAATGTTGAAATTTTGTTGATTTTAAAATAATCATAACTTCATTTTCCGGACTCCATTTTGGGCGATTGTTTTTTTGAAATTGGATATTTTCCCAAGAGGAATTCAAATATCCAATTTGTTTTTGCAAATTTTGCTCAGAAAATATCATAATGGAGTCTAATGTGCGTGGCTCTCTTTTTGTCTCCTGAGATGCATGCCATATATCTTCCACATGAATTTTAGAAAACAAATCTAAAATGGAGTAGACATCATCTTCAATTATTGGAATACAAATTTCTGCAAATACTTTTGTAGAAGACTCTTCATAATAAGAGGCTTGATATTCTGGCTCTATCTTTCCAATCCCCTACATGCAATCTTCACAATCTTCGTTATTCCCAAATAGATCCTCCAATCTGGTCTATAATTCATTTGGAGTGAATTCTTGTGTGACATCACATACTTGGTGGAGAATTTTTGGAGAAATAGACAAGAAGATAAATCCTATGGCCATATCTTGTCTATTGAGAAAGTCATTTTTCTCATCGTCGGAATCAAGCTCTACTTCCATTGCCGTAGCTATTTGGTACAAACCTATGCATCTAAGTTGAAGCATAATTTTTTTCTTCCATTCCAAATAGTTATGAGGTGTGAGAAGTATTGTTGGTGAGTAAAACATAGATTCCATCTTTAAGTGTTCTTCAATCTTCAGTACCTGCAAAAAATAATTTGGTGTAGATTTTGCTTAGCAGTCCGTCGGGTTTGATACCATGTAAATGTGTTGAACCTGCACATAATAGATCTAGCTAAACAATAATACACACATTTGCAAAGAGAATTGGAGAAAGAAGAAGAAGGAGAGAAAAGAATGAAATAATTCTCATTAACCGTTATGAATAATGAATAATTTACACATGATATACTCTGTATATCTCAATGAGTTTGACTTGAGGTGAACCAATGCGCCATAGTGGTGGTCTAGATTGATCTGGACACACACCAACATTTATGGGAGTGAACTGCCACCTATTCTAGTCTCTTAGGCAGTTACGGGAGTGAATTGCCACCTAGTTGAGTTAACTAGTCAACTAGTCTTCAGTTAACTGTCTGAACAAAGAATAATGAGGAGTTAATTTAGGGAATCAAGGCTAATGCGCCACTTTGGTGATGATACCAAGGCAAGGTCGAATTAGCATGGTGATGATCCCAATGTTGCATGGTGATGATCCCAATGCAACATCTAAACTCAACTCAACTAGTCAAACTGAAGTGTCAACTGAAAGAGAATATTCTCTAGGTGGAATATTCTCCCCTAAAATATAGGAGACTGGATAATGACTAATTATGACTAATAA
The DNA here is from genome assembly GCA_032191745.1 of Picea mariana. Taxonomy (NCBI): domain Eukaryota; kingdom Viridiplantae; phylum Streptophyta; class Pinopsida; order Pinales; family Pinaceae; genus Picea; species Picea mariana. Next base: position 173,281 of record JASDQU010737869.1, read on the forward strand.
ACAAGGAATAAACTTAGGAAAAAGAAATCCTAGGTGTGTGTGAAGTAACTCCAACATCCTAGGTGTGTGTGAAGTAACTCCAACACAAACAATGAGGTACCTTGGATATACCTAAGTACTCTCTTAATTGCATTCCAATGTGTCTTCTTGGGATAGTTTAAAAACCTCGATAACATTCCAACTACAAAAAATTTGTCTTGGTCTGGTTGTGGTAAGATAGATCAATTCTCCTACAAGTTCACGATAAAGCAATTCATTAACCACCTCAGATTTATCATCTTTGGAAAGCTTTAAGTTTACCTCCATTGGTGTTTTTTTGGGTTTACAATTTTCCTTTTTGAACTTGTTCAACAATTTTGAAGCATATTTTTCCTGAGAGATGAAAATATTGTTTGGTTATTGCCAAACTTCAACACCCAAACAATAATGTAATAATCCCAAGCTAGTCATATCAAATGATTTTCCAAGATTTTCTTTCTCTTGAATCTATGAATCACTACTACCTGTAATGATCAAGTCATTAACATATACAACCATAACAATAACATCTTCACCTTTTTCTTTGATATACAAGTTAGAATTAGAATCACTTCTCTTGGAACCTCTTGATCTAAGATACTTATCAATCTTTTCATACCATGCTCGAGGGGTTTATTTTAATCTATAAAAGGCCTTCACCAACTCACATATCGATTTTTCTTTTCCTTCAACAACAAAATCCTTCAGCTTAATTTTTATTTTATTTGGTTGGTAATTCATTTTAGTAGGTTAACTTAGGACTGATCTATTGTTGGAATATTTTCCAAAGAAAAATATTATTTTGGTAAATAACGTGTGTTTAATTTACAATTGTAGAGAGATTATATATTGAATCTTTAAATCTTAAAAAATGAGAAGATATTCCAAATCCTAAACCAAACTTGTTTTGTTTATTTTTATAATTAAAAAAAATCATATAACAATCAATTATCTAAAAATGTCATCATCCTTAATTTCCATGATTTTGTATCTCCTTTTGTACCACACTAAAAAAATTGGCCTTTTCTTCTTTTTAAAGACATGGACTTGGAGGTTGGTATGGTCGTATTTTCTTCAACAAGTAATGATAAATATTACAATGCTATAATGGGAGAACAAAAGAGGTAATTTGTGAGAGATTGCTTTTATAAAACAGTAAACGATTGCCATTATTTTTCTTCTCTCAAATGACTTATTTCTAATTAATAAAATAACAAAGATAATTGTAATTTTGAAAACACAATCATGTTGATTGGACATGTCTTATAAGTGCATTAAAAAGTGTTGACGTTAATCTATTCTTGATTGTTATTATCTAATCATAGGCTTATGCATGTTATATGGCTCATGCAATGATGATAAGTTCTCTAAGTTAGTGGGTAGTTCATTTAGAATTCTTGTGAGTATCTCCTCTAAAAATCTTGTGATTAGAGTACTTATTCTACAAAGTGTTTTCAGGGTTTTAGTGGGTACTGGCCGAGCTTGTTTTGAAACATTAAAGCCATTGGCATATGGTATTCTTGCAGAGATTATTCATCATGTTCGAATGGAGATTTCTCTCAACCAGGTTAAATGTTTCTCTTCATTAGATTTTAATTGCTTATATTGACTATTGTAGTAGTGGCTTTTATATTGTTAGAGTTCGTGGTCTTTTTATTTACTTGATTTTACTTCGTTATTTATATTTTTTATTATTTGGTGTTATGGTAATGTTATAAACAAAACAGGCTGGATGATCTTGGATGATCTTGTGTCTTTGCATGGTGACATTATGAAAGTGTCTTTGCATGGTGACATTATGAAAGTTTCTTAAATCTATCTCTAGGCTTTAATTGATTTTAAAAATGAGTTGGTTTTGGATTGAAGAATGCATGATCATTGGATATTAACAAACCTCTAGTACGAAAAAAATCATATCGATAAGGAAGTTGAACAATAAACATATGTTTGTTTTTTGTGCCTCAAATAGGAAAGTTGATTGGGTATTTATAATTGGAAGCTTCAGTGGTATTTGTTTACATTAAATAACAAGTTTCGACATACAATGTTTATCTAGGTGATTATAGATGGACAATGAAATGCATTGAGAGATTTAGGGCATGCTTATGAGGTGCAAAATAACGGTTGAAATAATACAACATGACTATGACATGTTGTGGTCCAATTCATCAAAATGGTCCATGGGACCAAATTCCAAGTATATTCCAAGGAAAGCAAAATCAAAAGTTTATTTTTTTTATGTTTGAAAAATATTATTTTTTCCTTTTTTTTTTTCCAAGGAAAACTTTGCAAGGAAACCCAAGGGATGTGTCCCCACATTCATGGATGGTATCTGTTAGCTTAGGCTCCATGGGGGGTAGAGTCGTCCCTGCGATGCTCTAAGAACTCCTTCTGCAGTTCCAGTCGCCTTTCTGTTGAGCTATGGAGTCATGCTTCAAAACATCCCGCTGCTGAAAATACAGGCCAAAAAATAAAAGTAACAAAATAACGCTACATGCTTAAAGGAGCTTATTTATATACAGTCCTAATGCTAGTAAAATATTTTACATGGGCTAGGTGAAAGAAAATTTCCACCATAGCCATTCAAGCAGCTTCCTGGATAGAAGCTCCTTCCTCCTGTCGATGATCACCAACAGATAGTGTAACCGTGACAGCAGAACGACTACACTCTTCAACTTCTCCTGACAGGGTGAAGTTGATATGGAATAGGGCGGCTCCAAGGCATAAAGGATATGCCACTCCATGTACTCGTCGACAGGGTCATAGAATGAGTGGTGAATTTCGGAAAATTGGTGACAGGCAGCCTCCTCTGCTACAGAATTGCTCACATGCGGCCGAATATATCTGATAAGCATAGGTGGGTGGATAACTGAAGTAGGCTTGCTGATCTCAGGCAGTGGCTGCTTGCTGACTGGCTCTGGAATGAAATATGTGCTCAACTGCTCTTCTAGTTCTTCCTCGTCTTCTCCGTGCACTCCCCCATCTTGTAAAAAAGGAACGGCCTCGCGATCCTTCCTTTCAATCCCAAATGTAAATACATCATGGGAAATCTCGTGAAGGAAGAAAGAACAATCCCCTTCCACAATGGCTTCTTTGTTTAATTCTGAGACAGCAGGCTCATCGGGGGCAGATGCTAACGTGTCCAATAAATCTTCAATAATCTCTTCGAAAGAGATGCTTAGATCATCTGCCTCGAAGATTGGAAAATCCTTTTTGCTGCCTCCAGATTCCAATTTTGCACACTGGGGAGTGGGGAATATCGCCTGCACCACTAGCTCACTCAGAGCGCCATCCTCCTCCCTAGGAACTTCGTCACTCTCATAGCCCCCCCCTGTTGCAGACGAATGGGGAGGAGAAAGGATGGAGCTCTGATTCAGGTCCTCAGGATCATCCTCATAGCCTACGTCCGAAACAGCTTCATCCGGTATAGAGTTGTGGTATCCCTCACTACAGTTATGACAAACTAACACAGAGGGATAAAACTCTTGGTAATAGGCGACGAAAGCTGCATGAAACTCCGAGAGTGAAGAAATGCTAGCAGGGGGTAAAGAATGATACCATTTACGCGCATCCCTTGCTAACGAGAACATGAACATTTTCAATAATACATCCTCATGATGTATCTCCCACTGACGCATGAGTTCATGAAACTCACCGAGGTGCTAAGCAGGGTTGTCATCTTCACACTTTCCAAATATGGGCAAATAATCGCCCCTTCATTTGGAGAGGGGACAACATTAGGAAAACTAGGAATAGCAGAAAAATTAAAAGGAGCAAACCTGCGAGCAAGGATTTTCTCCATATCGAACCAGTGGAGTCACCAATCGATCCTTGAACCATGGAGTCGCCAGATGAAAGATGTGCAGCTCTGAATGTGTCTGGTCCTTGTTCCCCATCAAAGGCCAGATCCTAACGTTGTCGTTACCCCAGGAAGCTTCTCATGCTGAGAAAGCAGCTGCTGAAACCTTCTCGAGAAAGCTCCTTAGGGTCAGCTTTCAGGTGTGCTAATAGTAGTCACAGCTGAAACAGTGATGTGGAAATAATGGAGTCGCCATAGTGGAGTTGCCAGGTGCACAGTAGCAATATTTAAGGGCTCTGATGTCTGATGCACCTTCAGAATCAGAGGCTCAATGTCATTATGCCCAGGGAAAATCTTCAACTTCATCCCCGACAACGACGCCATAAATGTTAGCGTCGGAAGTCACTCCTGGAATGCTTGCAGGAGCAGAGCCCGACACCCATCAGTTTAATGTCACGATTTGTTTATAAAGGGGTGATCAAATGGAGATAAAGACTCGAGGAGATATTACTCTAACTCAGGGATTGGGTCTGGTACGTAAGTAACAAAGGAGGTCTTGACCTAACTTCAGCCAGTGGGTTGATTTAAAGATGAGCAGATGGAAGACTTATCAAGAAAGGTGAACAAACAGCTTTGGGCAACATGCTTTCAACAGTTTGTAGAAGAAAGACTCTGAATGCAAGATCCGCTTGGTTTAGGGCCTCAAGAAACTGAAGGTGGACTTGACTGGATCCTCCAATTCCAAGTTGCTCAGCGTCGGGAAAATCACAGGAACTGATTAGAGACAGTGCAACTATTACAGTGATCCAACATACATCATCCTATAACAGCTACAACTCGACTGGATCCTCCAATTTCGAGCTGTTCTAACACAGTATAACAAAGACATAAAAGAAACTGACATTCATAAGGCAAGAAGTCTCAAAAGTCTATACATAACTAGAGCATCAGTGCTTCATTAAAGCTTTACAGCCGGGAGCTCTGCTCAACCATCGATCCTTACAAAAATACAAACACTGAGTCTATATACTCAGGAAACTTCACCTCACAGAGGCGTGTACAGATACTCAAAGCCGGGTGTCTCTTCAGTCAAACTCGTACTGATGTCTTCTTTTAAGGGTCGTCTTAACTAAGCATGGCTCTTGTAAGGAGAGTAGCTGAGCCATTAAGTGTTGAGCTAGCGTGCGCAGACTTCTCTGTTGATTTGAAGACTTTAGCATGGTGCCTTTGAGAAAATCGACACACAGAACCTCCTCGGGCAGACGGCTTGCCAGAACCTCCATTCCCTCACTTAATGAATGAGAGGAAGTCTCAACCACCCGCTCTTGTCATCATTTACTTTAGGCGAGAAACAATATGGAGATCGGATCCGATGGCGCTTGGAGACTGCGACGATCCTCTCTGTAACTGAACTCAGCGCTTCGGCCTTCTTTACGCAACTTCTATCTTTATCCAAGTGACCATGGACTGTGACCACGTGCCTATTCCCGGATGCCCTCGACACTTCGCGTCTCGCGGTTGGGAGGAGCTAGTCTTTATGCTTCAAAGTCACGAGGGGCGAGGAGGCGAGGGGCCTAATCGTGCGCCACGTGTCCGCTTCAGATGGACGGCCTTGATCATCTCAGCCATACTGTGGGCCCGGGTCTGAGACTTTCCTGGCACCTTGCGTCTCGTGGCTAGGAGGAGGTAGTCTTTATGCTTCAAAAGTCACGAGGGGCGAGGAGGCGAGGAGCCTAATCGCGCGCCACGTGTCCGCTTCAGATGGACGGCTGAGATCTTCTAGGCAAGATGGTGGGCCCGAGTCCCGGATGCCCTCGGCACTTCGCGTCTCGCGGCTGGGAGGAGCTAGTCTTCGATCTTTAAATTTGCGAGGGGCAAGGAGGCAAGGAGCCTAATCGCGCGCCACGTGTCTGCTTCAGATGGACGGCTGAGATCTTCTCGGCAAGATGGTGGGCCCGAGTCCCGGATGCCCTCGCCACTTCGCGTCTCGCGGCTGGGAGGAGCTAGTCTTCGATCTTCAAAGTTGCGAGGGGCGAGGAGGCGAGGAGCCTAATCGCACACCACGTGTCCCTCTTTGATGGATGGTCTTGATCATCTTGGCAATACTGTGGGCTCTTTTTATTGTCGGTGCCCTCCACACGTAACCGTCGGCTAGTGCTTAAGTGCTAGCGCTTCTCGCAACTCGCGACCTCGCGAGTTGGAGTATCGAACTTTGGTATTCTCCCCTCGTGAAGTCCCGAGACGCGACGGTCAGCGAAGGTTGACCCCCTCTGGGCACCTTTTCGCAACTCGCAATCTCGTGCAATTAAAAGACATAGTCCGCCCCCCGAACTTACGAACCCCGAGTTCGAGAAATAACTACTGCGYTATACTGCTTGCTATCAATGGCCCTCGTTATCTCGCGAGTTCTCCACGGAGACTTCTGACCGTTCACCTCTTTAACAACTTCTGCGCTATACTTGGCGTGACTCGGCTGACTGCAATTACCCACCGACYGTCGATCTGCTTCGCAAAAACAGACCCGAATGCTCTCGAGCTCATGACAACATTTATCGCTAACAGTATCCATAATAAACTTTTCAATGTAGACTAGTGCATCTCACATAGTGAGATTAAAACCTAAGTTGCACGAAACGGGGAAACGTTTCCAAGTTTCCGAAACCGGGATGGTACGAAACATGCCCCCCAAAAATGGATACATCGGGGGAAACATCATATATAAAAGAATTAAATATATATATATATATATATAGTTTTTTAAAAATAAGACATTATATAGCAAGAAAAACATAATGATGAAAAACAAATGCAATAAAAAATGCAATAATGATGCAAGACAAACATAGAAAATGCAAAAAAAAATATATATTTGACTATTTGGGGGCCCCATGGACCCCCTTTTTTTTTCTTATTTCGCCTCAAAGATGATTGAAACATCGTCCATATGGGACGGTATGGCCAGGAAACGTCGTCGGCCGTACCGTACGGCGTTTCCAAATCGGGAAACACCATATGGTACGACCGACGACATTTCCTGGCCATACCGTACCGGTTTTTGAGTTTCGTACTGGTTTCAGGCAGGAAACCGAGGGGAGCGGGGGCGTTTCGTGCAACATAGATTCAAATCAACCACCTGTTGGCATGGAACTAGCCAAATGCCCAACAACATTGGCAAGAATCGATCGAGTTAATCCCTTGAGCTTGAAAACTAGTATTTATATTTACAACAAATATAATATAAAGGTACAAATGGGCATAATGACATGAAATCTAAAGCAAAGTTGTTCATGTTTGATTGTGCCTCATTAGAATTATGCGTGCCTCATTATAATTATGTGTTAGAAATAGGGAAAAGAACATAAAATATACTTTTAAAAATTTATGTTAACTAGATCAGCAAGAACACAGTAGATCTAAAATAAAAACTCTGATCAGAGATGTATAAGAAAAACAGTAGATCTGAAACACTATAGTTAGATTTGAACGATAAAATATTTCTGAGTATGCAGAGTAGTAGATCTGAACTAAACAAATATTTTTGAGTAATGCAAACTAGTAGATCTCTGAACCAAAAATAATTATAGATCCATAACATTAAATATTTCTCATCATTTCAAATAGTAGATCTGAGTTTAAGCAAATAGATCAAGCTGAAGTGCAACAACAACTTAACTTTGAAAATTACCTGTGTGTAATGAAGGAAGAGCTTGGCACACAAGTGAAATGTTAAGCCTCTGAATTTATGCTTGGATATAGTCTTGGACTCATAGATCAACCACTAAGGGTTAGATCTCTATCAAAAAGAATATAGGATTGTTTTGCCACCATAGAAAAACCTCAAAGAAAAGACAACAAACCCCTAACTGATTTCTGGAAGTAAACCCTTATCTCAGCCACACACGGAGAGGAATCTGCTTGAAGAAACATGTGACAGCAAAAGAGAGAAAGCTTGGAATTTCCAGATCTTCTAAAAAAGAAGAGGGTTGCCTATTGAAAGGGGCTAGCAACTTAGCATGATAGCTGCGACCCTCATAGGTACCTGATCTGCACAAAGAATGGGACGACAACCTCTAGAAGAGGGTCCACCAATTAAAAGAGGGTCGATTGCTTGAAGACTGGCAGAGTGAAGGGTGGCCGACAGCTTAGAGTAGGACAAAAAAATGGAGGGTGGACCTGGTAGTAGCAAACAACTCAGAAATGGAACAACCCTCAACACAACAACCCACAACGCAGCACCTAGATCACTTTCCAGCACAAAGAATGGAAGTCGAACTGAAACAGTCAAAGGAGGCCGCAACACTTAGGAAAATCTCAGAGCAATCCGCCACTTAGAAGAGGAGAGAGTGAGTTAGTGTATAGGAATAGAGAGGGAAGGGTTTTATTTATAGTTTTAGGCTAGGGCTTAGGTTAATAAAATAATAATTAATATAATGACATATTAATTAGTATAAATATCAATTTAATGTCATATTAAATATTAATTAATATTTCTATTTTAATCTTACTAAGCCCTAAAACAAAAATACAAACCCAAACTCAAAAACCAAAGGGTTAAGATCAAAGAAGGGGTTAGGAAGGGAAAAGGGGTTTTCATAGTGGAAAAACATGTCCATATGATTCTCAAGGTGACCAATAAACTTTATCATCACTGCATAAGGGTTACATCACACAATGTGGTCATGCCCATCTTCATAGTCTCTCCTAGGTCCTATGGACCACCTTGGGAGAGAGGAAGAGGATCACACACCAAAACATCTTGGTATTACACCAAGATCTACCTGGTCAAAGACCAGGTTTCCCTAGAACACATCTGGGGGCTTACCCACCAAGGATCAACCCATGCTTTAGGCATGGGTACCCTGGAACACATCCAGGGGCCCTAGACATTTCTAGGGACTTATATCAACCACCAAGTAACACATCCACGGATCAATCCATGCTCAGGGCAAGGATTCCCTGGAACACATCCAGGGGCCTTAGAATAAATCTAGGTTCTTTACTGCTTGGTCCCAGACCAAGAACCCCAGTTATCTACTGAGGGACCTCAAAAGGGTCTTTTTCCATGGCTCTAATTGCTTGGTCCTAGACCAAGAACCCCAGGAGTGTACTGGGGGCCTAGTTCACAACTAGGGTCTTATGCCATCCTCTAGGAGAATGGCTCTTGCAGCTGCATTAAATTCAACACTCCCTCTCAGCAAGAGAGGCATTCTCAACAACACCAAGCTTGTCTCGAAAGTACACAAACTTTGTCAAGGACAGTGGCCTGCACTGAACAAGTCTGAAAGTAGCTTCCTAAGCCACACTGCTTCTTTGCTAGCAACACTTTCAACAATGTATTCTGCTTCTGCAGTGCTCTGGGCTATGGAGCCCTGTTTCTTGCTAGACCAGGAAATCATTGCTGAACCCAAACTGAAGCAATATTCGGAAGTGCTCTTCCAATCCACTGTGCTGCCCATCTAATCTGAATCTGTATATCCATGAAGCATTACCGGAAGTGTATTTGAGACCATAGGCTATAGTCCCCCGAACGTATTTCAGAATATGTTTAACAACAACCATATGTATATGCTTCGGTTCACACATGAACTGGCTAAGGGCATTTACTGCATAACAAATGTCTGGTCTAGTATGTACGAGGTACATCAATGACCCAATGATCTGCCGATATAAGGTGGGTTCTTCTAGATCTGAACCTATAACCTGATCTTGTAATTTATTTAGGTTAGAGATCATTGGTGTCATAATGGAATTACAGTCCATCATGCCAAATCTGTGGAGCACATCAACTGCATATTTTCTCTATGAGAGAAAGATCTCACCTGGTTTCTTCCACACCTCCAAGCCCAAAAAATACTGCATGAGCCCCAAGTCTTTCATTTCAAATTCTGTGGAAAGCTCCCTCTTAATCTGAGTTATCAAGTTTTTCTCTCCAGTGAGGAACATATCATCCACATATAAGACTTATATAACTGGATGTTTTGTACAATCTTTATATAAAGATTGGGATCTTCTAAGCTCTTGGTGAATCCAAGACTCTATAGAAAATTGTTTATTCTACCATACTAAGCTCTTAGAGCTTGCTTCAACCCGTACAGGGATTTCTTGAGTTTGCGCACATGATATTCTTTCTCATGGATCATGAAACCTTCAGGTTGTTCGATATACACTTCTTGCTCAACTTCACCGTTAAGAAAAGCAGTCTTAACGTCCATCTGATGAATTTTCCAACCAAAGACTGCGACAAGAGAGATAATAATCATGATCGAAGTATATCTGGCAACTGGAGAAAAGATCTCGTCATAGTCAATTCCTTCTTTCTGAGAGAAACCATGAGCCACGAATCTAGCCTTGTATTTTTCAATAGTGCCATCTGCTACATGCTTTATCTTATAAAGACATTTGGAAGTTACCATTGATTTTCCATGAGGTCTAGGAACCATTGCCCATACATCATTCTTTAGAATTGAATCATATTCTTCTATCATAGCATCTTTCCACACTTGATGTTTAAAGGCTTCTTCAAAAGTGGAAGGTTCTGAATCAATCATAAGATTCAACTTGGCTATAAGACCGGAGTACTTATCTGGTTTCTTTCTTTCTCTGAAAGTTCCCTTAGGAGATGAATGATTTTTTGCTTCCTTTAGAATTTCCCGACATCAGGCTAGTTTCCTTTTAATAGGAGGTTTCTCTAAAGGAAACTCAATAGTATCCCTTGAGGGATCCACTGGAAGTTCTAAGGTCTCCTCTCTCTGCTCATCTGGAAGAGGAGAATCTAAAGAATCAAGTGATGGAGCTTCTTGCTCCCTTGAATCACATGGAAGTTCTTTGGCCCGATGAAAAGCTGCTTCTTCATGAAAAGTCGCGTCTCTGCTTACCTCGATGAACTTTTGACCTAGGATATAAATTTTGTAAGCCTTTGAGGTTTCACTGTATCCCAAAAAAGTTCCTTTCTTTCCGGAGGGCTCTAGCTTAGTCCTCTTTTCTTTTGGAATGTGAATATAGACTGGACTGCCAAAGATTCTCAAGTGATCAACTAAGGGTTTTATACCGGTGAAAACTTCTTTTGGAGTTTTCGCTTCAAGAGTGTTTTGTGGACATTTGTTTTGAATGTAGACTGCAGTATTGGCAGTTTCGACCCAAAGAGATAAAGGTAAGTTTTGGTCATACATCATGGCCTTGGCTGCTTCACAGATAGTTCTGCTCTTTCTTTCTGCGACTCCATTCTGTTGGGGATTATACAGGGCAGTCAACTCCCTCTTAATCCCGGAATCTCGACAAAGATCATTATATTTGAAGGAATCAAATTCTTTACCATTGTCTGTTTTGAAAACCCAGATGTGTATGCCTGTCTGATTTTCAACAAGATTCTTGAAATCTAGAAATCTGCTAAAAGATTCGTCTTTAGTCTTTAAAAAGTAAATCCAAGTTTTACGAGAACAATCATCAATAAAAATGATATAGTAAATACAACCATTCATAGATGGAGCAGTCATGGGCCCACAAAGATCAGAATGAATTAGATCTAGAATGCCATTACATTTTCTATTGCTTTGAGGATAGGGTTTCTTTGTATTCTTACCGAGTGCACAACCTCTACAGACACTATCATGCTCAAAAGAAAATACTAGCATACCTGTCACCATCTTTTGCAAACCTGGAAGTGCATTGTAGTTGAGATGTCCAAGCCTTTTGTGCCAGAGCTCGCAGGGATTTATCATCTCATGAGCTAGTGCTTGAACAACTTGACCTGAGATTTCATAAAGTCCACTCTCACGAGTTCCAATAGTCATAACAATGCTCATATCTCCATTTGAGAGCCACATGAGAGCCTTCCCTTTGGTGAAGGCTATTGAGTATCCTTTGCTTTCAAACACTGCAACTGAAATTAGATTTTTCTTTAAACTAGGAACATAAATAATTTCATCAATATGAAAGATATTATCTGATTGAAGTTGGAAATAAGCAGATCCAAAACCTTTTATGTCATAAGTACCATCATCACCCAGTTCTACCTTTACATTGAATTTCTTGTCTCGATAGTTTGCAAGATTTTGTTTGAAGTCTGTCATGTGTTTGGAAGCACCGCTGTCCATTAACCAAATCTCCTCCGACTTGGTTATAGTGCCAGAAAGAGCTGAGATGAGATCTTTGAACCAAAAATAATTATAGATCTAGAACATTAAATATTTCTCAACATTTCAAATAGTAGATATGAGTTTCAACAAATAGATCAAGTTGAAGTGAAACAACAAATTACCTCTGTGTAATGAAGGAAGAGCTTGGCACACAAGTGAAATGTTAAGCCTCTGAATTTATGCTTAGATATAGTCTTGGACACATGGATCAACCACTAAGGGTTAGATCTCTATCAAAAAGAATATAGGACTATTTTTCCACCATAGAAAAACCTCAAAGAAAAGACAACAAACCCCAAACCGATTTCTGGAAGTAAACCCTTATCTCAACCACACAGAGAGGAATCATCTTGAAGAAAAGTGTGACAACAAATGAGAGAAATCTTGGAAATTCCAGATCTGCTAAAAAAGAAGACGACTGCCTACTGAAAGGGGCTAGCAACTCAACATGATAGTCGTGGCCTGTTATCGCACGGTTTGTAGGAAAGGGCCAAGGGCTTGAAACCGACGTAACAGGAGCTTCCCCACCCACTGTCACCTCAATGGGGAGCTCTTTCTATTCAGGAGGGCAAGTCCAAGGGAGACGTCCCTAAGGAAATCTGGATAAAGGAAAGGGTAAAGGGTAAAAACCAAGTCAAAGAGATCCCTTCCACAGATTGCTGCCCAAGAGAGATAGCCAAAGACCACTGACGATGCAACCTGTTTGCGAGACAAAGAACAAAGAAACTAGAACGTGCTTGCAGTGGATTAGTACTTCATAAAACCAATGACTATCTTCCAATCAATATATGAGCAATGGATAAATGCTATTATTGACGAAGTCAATGATAGCCAAACTAAGCAAAGACTTATATCACTTTTCAATAAAGCATAAAAGACAATTAGCATTCAATGTGAGTAATTAAACCATGTATCAAATTATCAATGCAATATGTCATGTCAAATCAAGCTCATATATAATGCTGCCACGTCACCTATATTGCTTCTGCAATAGGTATGACGTAGGGCTAAATCAAAGAGTCAAATAAGTGACAAAGAGCCAAAACGTTTTGTCAATTAGCTTAGGAATACAATCACTAACTCAATGTCAATCAATAGAGCTGCCAACTATCACAACGTTGCAGGTATAAGCAAAAGAAAAGGAGTATGACGTCAGCCCTATGATACTTTAGTTGCAGTATGACGTCAAGCTTTGTCAACAAGTCAAAATGAGAGGAAAAGAGCCCACGTTTTACACCAATCAATCTCAATAAAAGTCAATAGCTCAACACCAATCAAAGAAAGTGACAAAGTCAAAACATTCAAGGTCCAAACAAGAGTTCTAAAGATGTATGACGTCACAGCTATGATATTTT
>JASDQU010737869.1:188639-236249 GCA_032191745.1 Picea mariana
TCAGGGAGAGATTCTCATGGAAGGGTCTCAAGGATGACGTGTTGAAACACATACGAGAGTGCACGACTTGTCAGCAGAACAAGTCCGAGCAGACACATTCCGCAGGGTTACTACAACCTTTACCCATTCCAGAGCAGAAATGGGAGAGCATTTCCATGGATTTCATTACAGGCCTTCCTAGAGTGCAGGGAAGGGACTGTATATTTGTGGTGGTCGACAGACTGACCAAGTTCGCACATTTCTTCGCCATACCCACAGACTACAAGTCCATACAAGTAGCAGAGTTGTTTTTCAGGGAGGTATTCCGATTGCACGGGTTACCCAGGCAAATAGTCAGTGATAGGGATGGGTGCTTCATCAACGCATTTTGGCAGGAGCTTTTCAGATTGACGGGCACAGAGCTAGCTACGAGTACCAGCTACCACCCATAGACAGATGGGCAGACATAGATCGTCAACAAATGGGTGGAAGGGTATCTAAGGAACTATGTTGGGGGACAACAACGCACTTGGGTGAGATGGTTACATATGGGTGAGTATTGCTACAACACAACTTACCATATGTCTATCAGGATGTCACCGTTCAGGGCATTGTATGGATACGATGCACCCTCCTTTATAGAGACTGTGTTTGGGGACAACAGGGTCCCGGGGGCCAAGGATTGGGTGGAGGAGAGCCAAAAGATCCTTAAATCAGCAAAGGAGAACTTGCAGTCAGCTCAGAATGAGCAGAAGATATATGCAGATCGACACAGAGTTGAGCGCAGTTTTGAGGTAGGGGATTTGGTTTTCCTACGATTACAGCCATATCGACAATCTTCCTTGAAGAGGAGCGGAGCAGAGAAGCTGAAGCCGAAGTTCTATGGGCCTTACAGAGTCATCAGGAGGATAGGCAATGTGGCATACGAGCTGGAGCTACCCGAAGGTAGCAAGATTCATAATGTCTTTCACGTCTCTTGCCTTAAAAAGGCGGTGGGACAACAGATTAGCATTTCACAAGAGTTGCCACCCTTGGATGAGGAGGGTTAGTTGGAACTAGTGCCAGAGGAGGTACTAGAGCAGGGAGAGCGCTGATTGAGGAGCAGGATCATCAGAGAGTGCTTGGTTAGATGGAGGGGTCTTCCAGTGGAGGATGCCACATGGGAGGGAGAGCATATTCTGCAGCACCTAGGATTGATGTTGCTTGAGGACAAGCAATCTCGGGAAGGGAGGACTGTGATGTCTCGTTCCCAAAAGTAGGCTAGTAGGGAGTGACTTAGTAGTCTATATGTTCCCGTAGACTATAGTCAGGCACGAACAGGGAACAAGATGGAGAAATAAGGAGGAATTAATGGCTAAACGATGAATTAAGCCAAAATACTTAGGAAAAGTCACTCAAGCCTAAGTCAACGAAGAATTAGAATGAAAAGGTGTTAAGGGGGGACTTAATTGACAAATAAATCATTTTAGGAGGAAAGGTGCCTAGCCTAAGTGAGGTCAATGAAGAATTAGACTGGAAAAGATATAAAGGGAGGAATTTGCCCTAATTCCTCATTATGCATTGTTATGATTTGATGTTGAGAATTTTGAAAGGAGGAGAGTCGACCTAATTGTTTTGTGGATTTCTGGAGGAAACCACCACCATTGATCGATTTCGGTGTTGAGAGACACACCCTAGCCCATCGGAGATACCATCCAGGTATTTCACCATACGTTTAAGGAGTATCCATTGTGGAGGGCGCAACTCAGCCAAGGAGGGCGCAAGCTAGTTTGAGGATTCGGAGATCTGCAATAGACCTGTGTCCAGATTGCAGTTTCGTTTCGACCCAGTAGAGATCCAGCCAGGGCGCTTCTATTGAGCCATCTATCATCAGATTCCGACGGTGGAATCTTGCACATCGATTCATCCAGCTATTCAGGGTGCAGTCATTCCGAACAGACATTTGGCGTTGCATGTAGATGTTCCAGAGCAGATCCGGACAAACCTTTCCGACCCATTTCATCCTTTGACGAGACGATCGTTTCGAGCTATACAGCAACAGATTCTGTTGGTGGAATCTTTTGGGGTGCATTCAGTGTCCCAGGAGGGGCGCAAACCCCCCAGGGGTCCAGATCCAGTGCCGTAGGGGTCCGATCCGAGTTCCGACAGACACCCATTCCAGTATAGAGACCAGGGTGCATCTATTGGAGCAGTTTCGAGCACATTCTGACGGTGGCTTCTTCAGGTCGAGTTTTCCAGCTGGTAGCGGTTACCGTATTTCTCCGGAATCGCACATTTTTGCTGATCTATCCGTGCATGCATCAGATCTGCTATCTTCTATGATCACGGGTATTTTTTTTGTTATTCGATTGTATTCCAGTACAGATTCAGGAGATCTGACTGACGTTTAGATTCTATATTTCCTGTAGGCTATTGTATTTCCATGCTTGAACCGTTATTATTCATGATATTGAGCAGTTGACATTCTATACTTTTGCATGCATCCTTATATGATTGTTAAACCTTAAATATGCAACATGCACATGTAATAACCAACATGCACTTGCAATAACCAACATGCAACCACAATAACCGAAGAATATCTCAAACACACGGCTAAAACGCATCCAGAAACCCCCAGTGTATCAGATCTGCACGTCAGAGCATTAGAACAGTAGTGAATATCTTGATCAGCCGGATCAGGGATATTTCAGTGACACCTTGCTCAAGGGAGCCACCTCACTCAACCATCCAATTTTCATTAACATGTGAAAAGAGAGGGTGCGCACCACTTGGATCAGGAGAGGTGTGACTCACTTGGGAGAGGATTCTCCTTACCCATTGCATGCCACCTTACCCCAAGAAACTCGCCCTTCATCCTCAATCATCTCTCTTTTGTCTCTTGGTCAATGGGTAAAGGGAAAACAGGTTCCCAACAAGTTTGCTAAAATATAGCATTGCTGATTTTTCTTGTTTTTTTCTGTCTTTTTCACTTTTGTGAGCAAAATTAACTTTTTAGAGAGTAAAATCACTATTTTTACTCACAAGAGTGGGTACTTAGGTAAATCAGGTGTTCTAGGTCCAAAAATGAGCACCCCCAAGGAATATAATGCCTCATAGTACCACTTTTTAATACAACTTCAAATTACAATTAAAAAATTCCGTTTTATGGGAAATTTTTTATTAACTAAAAATAAATAAAAAAACCTAAGGGGGACTTAGCACATTTCCATGAAACTCTAGAATAATGTTTAAAATGGTTATATACATAAGACTCTAGACTTAAAACACTCCCCACGTCATATATGCTAGTACAATTACTCCAGCTTTGGAGGTTATTGAGTGAAAAAAGTCGAAAGTTATAGCTTGCTTAAAGAGAAAAATATAATTAGCAAGTAAAAAAAACACTCTGGAGTAAAGTACTAGTGTCTAAGTCTTGGGTGGCTAAGCCTTTTGCAAAAAATCACATGCTTAATTCATTTTAATACAATTCCCCGTAGGCTATGGAATGTGGTAAAAAGTTTAAAAATGGCCATACTAGCCGGTTGGACTTTTGAACTCTGAAATTTGAACAAGTATTTGTTCAATCTTTGGAGGCTCATCTGCAAGTCCATCCTAATGCAACTTGGTGGATAACATTCACTCCATTTGGGGACGTGTGCTTGATCTTTTGAGCAAAAGGAGAGCATGCGAGAATCCAAAATCTGTTTGCTACATCACAAATATCTCGCCAAAAACAACATCAACAACACATATATGTGAAAACCAAGTATGAAATGAAGTTGCACAACTAATATACAGGTATATACAAGATATAATACAAAAATATGAACATGAACTATTAATATACATTTATATACAAGATAATGTACAAAAGAAGAAAATGACCATAAATTACAAGAAAAAAGGAAAGAATATGAAAATAAAATACAAAGGGAAGGTTTAGAGATATGTTACAAAGGATTCCCCATGGGCATCATATATCTGCATTGATGACCAAATCAAGGTGGAGCCCTTTCACTGGCAGATTTAACCTTTTGTCGTTCAACTGGCCGAGAAGAGTTGTTGAAGACCTTTCTTTGCGCCTTTGGAAAAAGCTTACAATTTATCCTTTTTGTCTTTTCCTTAAAAGGCATGGCATATTCTTTGCTATTGACCTCATGCAAAACAATATCATGTGTCAAATCTTTCACAATATTTATTCCATTCTTTCTTCTTTTCTTTGAAATACCTTTTCTGATTTTTATCATACTGAGATCTTGGTCCGATTTAACATTTAGTTCGATGTGATCATCAAGTTTTTCTGTTTTTTCATTTTTATAATCGTTTTTCCTATAAAAAGTATCCTCTTTACCAAAGTGTATATCTCGAGGCTCTCAGACATATGGAGTGGATGGCCCAAAAATTCTGTCCAACTCATCTTGATCATTAAATGACTTATCTGATAACTGACAAATCGATGCTGACAATGCTGACCCAACTGATAAATTCAAACCAAATCCTGACTTTGAATGTGTTGAATCATTTTACTCGGAGCTTCTTCAAGAGAAGGACCATCAAAGGGGAAAGTGATATTTGGATAAACTTCCAACTTAACTTGAAGATTCAAAATTATGCCATGTGTCTCAACTTCTCTTGAATCCATGGCACAAACATTATGATAAGGCCTTGAAATTTTAGATTCAACATATTCATGACATTCTTGGTGATGATATTAGATGAATCTCCTGAATCATATATGCAGTTATGTAGAAGAAGGTCATTGATCTTTATGGATACAAAGAAAGGTGGATGATCTTTCCTTGTCCAATCCATACTATCTATAATAACAGGGGCATCCTCATGATGCTCTTTAGATTTGTACTTTCCAAGACTTCTCTCATTAGGACCTTCAATTTCTTTTAGTAACATATATTTTTGTGAAGGTATCTTAATGAGATCCAATATTGGAACCAAAACCTTAGTGTTTGATATCCAATTTCACAAGTCAAGATTTAGATCTTTAGTTGGAGTAACTGCTTTGGGAATGTTTTGTTGTTGTGTACTTACATTATCATTCCCTTTCTTCTCATTCCCTTTCTTCTGGTAGGTTACTCCTTTATATCTTGCCATCTCTAAAATCTGTTCTGGAGAGGGCTTCTCACCATACAACCTAGTCACATTATCCATCTTCAAATCTTCTTTTTTCTGACTTAGTTCTTTATTTTGTTTCCCTTGATCTTTTGTGATAGTGTAGGTATTATTTATAAAATCTGGACGTCCTGAAAATCCAACATAGTTATTTGATCCAAGAAACCCTTGCTGATTAATCTGACAAAACACGGGGCAAGTAGATTCCTCATGGAGTTCTTCACAAGCCCTACAAAAAGGAGGAGTCTCTTGTTGAACCACATTCATTGCCTCCAACTGATTTTGTGGTCTTTGATCTTGTGGTGTGTTGTTGTCCTAATGCACACTTGCTAACGTGAGCTAAGTCCAACTCACTTAGTGTGCCCTCGGAGACACAATGTCTAAGTTCCAAGTCCACACTGTCACCTTGACTGGAACTTCTTCCTTCTAGGCCTACTCCAAGGGAAGCCAAGGGGGGTTGTCCCTAGTTACTAAGTTGATCTTAAAGTTAATGTTCTAGGAGTTAGTTTTAATTCATTATAGGCCAAAGGAAAAACTAGCCTATGATGACAAGCAGCAATGCAAAGTGCAAGTCTAATCTATATGAGAAATCAACCCTTTTCCTAAGTCAACTAAGACTAGTGCCTAAGGTTGGGCAATGGGGTCAACTAAAATTTGAGGGTGGTTGATTACGAAAATGTTTACAAGGTGAACAAGTTCAACTACCCACAAACCCAAAGTACAACTATACAAGATAATTCTAAGTGTTACAAGAGATTACACCATTTACAAACTAGATACAAGGATACATCAATGAGATACAAAGATACACAAATTAGATACAAAGATACACAAGATATACAAGATGTAGATGATTTACATATATTAGCCAAGCATGCCCCAATAGCACTCAGACTATTGGACTGCCTTCACTGGCAACAATCACACAAAGCACTCAAGAACCAAGGAAAGTGATGCCTCCTCAAGTGGGATGCTCAACACTTCCTGATTCACACCACAATAAGCAAATTAACAGGATATTCAATAAGTAAATCAATTGCTCAAGTAAACATGACGGATATAAACATGTAGCTACAATAGATATAGATAAAACAATGAAGATATCACATGTGTGTTTGTCTATGCATACATCTAATACCCCCCAAACATACACAAGTGATCTATGCAACTAAGTGTTGTGGAAGTTGTTTAAAGATTTTACAAATTTTAATTCCCTTCCCCCTAGACTAGATGTGTGCTTCAAGCTTCCTCCTCCCTGGCCAAATGACTGCCCGGTGCTCAAGATAGTAAGGCTAACGAGGCCTTACCCTAGCTTCCAAGGTCAACCCTGACAGCAAGAGTACTTCCCGGAAAGGATCTCCCCAACGAAACCACGGGACGGTCCCCCGCCACTACCTTCCGTTGTTTTCCTCAAGCCCATTTTAGATGGTGGATATGGAAGAATGAGGCCCCTAAAATGTTGCTAAAAGTTATTATGACCCTCGGGTGGGTCTTTAGATGTGTTGGGTTGCTTTTAGACAAGTTTTAGACCTTAAAAATTTTAGTTTTTAGCGTATGGCCGAATTGAAATGTTGTGAAATCGAGTGCTTGCAATGTGTGAATTAAACCATCAATAACATAGCACACTGTAAAGGAAATGTAGCACAATATTACACCATCAACATATAATCTTATGAAAGGAACGTTGCAAGATATTAAACCATTAACCCATGATCCATTCACATGTAAACGAAAATAAAAGATAGAGCGTGAGCACTTTGCAAGATATAAACGTGGATTATATGCCTTAAACCATAAAATAAATCGACTTAAGTGTGAGACATTCCATTCATAAACGTGAGATATAAGTGTGTAAATCTTGCTTGAAAGAGAAATGAGACGTGGATGCTTAAACAATAAACAAAGACGTGGTCTAAAAGATGTAATTGCTCAACCATAAACCAAGACGTGAGCACTTAACCATGAACCATTTACATGTAAAACGAAAGTGAAGATGTAGCGTGAGCACTTTGCAAAATGTAAGACGTGGGTGTAAATGCCTTAAACCATAAACTGAAATGACTTGAGCGCATAGATGCTTGAAGTGTAAAACATTAACCCATAAACATGAGATGATTGATGTGAGGTGTGCTTGCAATGAAGTTAAGAAGTGAATGTTTGAACCATGAACAAGACGTGAGCTCAAATGAATTAAGTGCTTAACCATGAACAAGACGTGAGCTCAAATGAAGTAAGTGCTTAACCATTCATCCACATAATATGCTAAGCTTACGAAAATGAAAATGCTTTGAGAAATAGGAAACTTAGCAAAGTAATGAGAAAACTTCTAAACCATATCCATATCATATGCCACTAAGAATAGAGAATTAGCCAAATAACTTGAGAAGAAATGAATCAAAGCACTAAGATCAAATCTAAGTTATCTAACCATTCCTCATTAGGGCGTGAGCATATAAAATGAGATACTTAAAACAAAGATAACTTGCAAATGATGATCACTAAAAGATATTCTAACTACTAAGCATGTAAACCATCAAATGTTGATTTCCCCTTAAGCCAAGGCGATTTTGGGGATGACTCCCCCAAGGTGCCGGCAATATAAACAATAGAAATAAGTTAGAGATTGATTTTCCTTAGGCCAAGGCAATTTTGGGGATGACTCCCCCAAGGTGCCGGCAAATATGAAAAAAAAAAAAAAAACTGAATCAAAAATAAGTTTCCTTTAAGCCACGACAATTTTGGGGATGACTCCCCCAAGGTGTCGGCAAGTTGTATTAATACTATTGAGATATGACTACACAGAAAAGCAGGGCATTCAGTCTTATGTCCTCGAAGATACAAGGACTAGACAGGCTCCTGGCCGACTGCTCAGGCATAAACTATCTCAATGGTATTAATACTTAAGAACATAAAAAATGAAAGAATAATTTAGAAATGAAATAACGAATGAAGCCAAGACGATTTTGGGGGGTTGGCTAGGCCAAGCACACTCCCAAGGTGTCGGCAATAAATTAGCTTTACAAATATACAGAAATCTTAACGAAATAGCTTAAAATACACAAGTATACACAAAGATAAGTTGGAAAATCGTTACCCAAATGAAGATGTGCTTTGGTGAAGGCTTGTGGACGAATTTGGGCAGAGTTTCCCCTTGTTGCTGGTAAGTTTCTGCAAAAACCAGCAAGCAAAAACTTGCTAGAAATGCTGAAAAACACAACAAAATGTTAGAGAAAATTTTCTGCTTTTACACAGAAAATTTCCACCTAAAAATTTGCAAGAAAAAGATATAATATTGACCTATCTAAGAATGTTAGAATGCTGAAATAAAGCTGAAGTGTATGCAGAAATAAAATGGACAATAAGAAATGCTAGGAGTTTGAGAAGGAGTTAAGGGTAGACTTTTCTTCGAATGCTATCCCAATAATCCTTTTGGGGTGACCTGCAAAACTTAGAAAAACATGTGAAGCATGTAATAGATAGTTATCTTGAGCAAGCTTAGAACGAAATACTTACGAATCCTAAGCTACACAACATAAACATAAGATAACTAGAATACTCTTAGCTATCTTACCCTAGTAGAATACTCTTACCAAAGATCTACTACCAACAACACATAGAAAACCAAAATCACAATATCACCTCATATGTAGAAGAAATCAAGAATACTCAAAGATCTCCTCATAATCCTTCAAAGCTTTTCTCTATTATTCCCAAAATGTGAGAGTATTGGAGAAGTGCTTCTTCCAAAACTCTCAAGAGCAATGAGTTGGGTGGCTTGGTGGCAAGAGCAAGAGAGTGGAGTGAAATTTCAGCAGCATAACAGTAGCTCAAAGAATGGTGAAGAAAATGAGTGAGGAGGGGTCTTATTTATATCCAAAAAGGCAAAGTGAGGGCTCTTAGATTGAATCCAAGTGTCAAGAGGCAACAATCTCAAGGAGAGGGCTCCCTCCTTAGGGTTTTGGACAAAGATTGATGAGGTGGAGGGCATGGGGACAAGAGAGAGTGAGATGAGTGGCTAAGGGGGGTGCACCTCTCATGAGAGGGGCCCACAACACATGTGAAAGCTCAAACACATGGCAAAGGATGAGAGGGGGCGTGAGCAAATGAAGAGGGGCATGAGCTGGGAAGAGAGGGCGCCACACATGCAAGTGAGTTGGAGCGTGGGGTCCATTAGATGGTGAGGTGGAGGCTTAGGAAGGGCGCACCTCTCATGAGAGGGGCCCACACAAGGTTTCAAGTGAAATTATTAAGGTTTGAGTCAAGGAACTAAAGTTTTGGGTAAGGGGGGTCGTTTTTCCCCTTAGGGCATGGGTAAAAAGGGTGATAAAGTAAGTTGAAAGTGTAGATTAAGGTTTTAAGAGGTTAGGATGGGTTTGGGTAGGTTAGGAGGGTCTAACTTGCTCATTACCACCTTACGACTAACTCAATAACTCAAAATTACAATGATCTTGACATTTTACTAATGTCACATTAGCAATTAAAATTGTTGTTTTGACTGACTCTGACTCTGAGTGGACTAAGACATAGAAAAACTTGTCCGACTGAGCTGAAACTTGGTCTATGGGTGTAGGG
Source organism: Picea mariana (assembly GCA_032191745.1). Lineage (NCBI taxonomy): Eukaryota > Viridiplantae > Streptophyta > Pinopsida > Pinales > Pinaceae > Picea > Picea mariana. Next base: position 198,300 of record JASDQU010737869.1, read on the forward strand.
GGTGCTATTCCATTTCTTTTGAGCACAAATACCCCTATCAAAAACCCCATGATCGAGTTTTTACAATAATAGCTCGAAAAATAATTAATAATTAAATTATTAAAAGTTTAATTAATTAAAAAAAACCTATGTAGACTCGACGAAATTCCGCGAAACTTTCTACATTGTCTGGCATGGTCATTTACAACATTCCTAAACAAAGGTTACCAAAGGACGAGACCACTAGAGCGCCTTTCACCACTTTGGAGGAAATTATTGCATATGTGGAAGGAAAAACTCAAGGGAAGTCAGCCAGGCCCGAGAGCCCGGTTAACAACCTGAGGATAAAAAACCCTCGGTGAAAGGAACTCCCCTAATGGAAACATCCAAAGGTACCTGACCTAACTATGACTCATGCAGACTTATTACATTATTAACCCACGCAGGGGTGCGGAAATTTCGTTTACAAAATTTGTGCTGGGGCATCAAATGCCCAAGTAGAACCAATACTGTCTGGAACATAGGTGCATCTATTGATGCAAACTTCATGGCACATGAGTTGACCCCTAGCTGAATAGGCGGTCAACATCTGGCTCCACATGGGGACATGTGGTCGATCAACTCGAACGAGGCGGAGAGCATACGAGAATCCAGCACCTACAAAAATAGTGCTCCCACAATGTGAACACCAAAAATTTAACATTAGTATATATTCATACATGATAAAAATAAAATCAATGCTATAAACAACATCTACATAATGAAATATCTAAAGTACAACATTATATATGAAATCTAAGATACATGAAAAAATTCTAAGTATACAACATTACGAATCTATGATACAAGAAATAATTCTAAGTATACAACATTAAATGAAATAATACAAAATTGAAAGTACAGGGAAAAGGGTTAGAGATACGTTACAGAGGGTGCCCCTTTGGACACCAAGTTGCTCATCTGAAGAAGAGTTTGAGTTGCTGCCCATTCCGTGGAATATTGATGGGCTCACCATCCAAATGACTGAGATGAAAAGAATTAGGCCCTGCTATTTCCCTGATCAAATAAGGACCCAACCATAAGCTGTCAAACTTCCCATGTTTCCCTGGTTTTTCTCTGCCTTTATCCCAAAGTAGAACTGTATCCCCAATCATGAAGTCCCTCTGCCTGGCTGACATATCAAAAGCTTTCTTTACTTTACTCTGATTTCTGCAAATCTGATCAAAAGCCTTTTGTCTGATTTCATCTAACTCAATGACCTGATTGACCCTGTTCTGAAATGCATCCTGACCGGTGGAAGAATCCTCAACTGACCCATAAGTAGGAAGGCTAAGGTGTATAGGCAACCTAGCTTCCAATCCATATACTAACTCAAAAGGACTCTTTCCCGTTGCTGCTTTCTTTGTAATTCTGTCTGCCCATAATGCATGTTTGATTTTACTATCCCAAGATTTCTTATTTTCACCAACTATTTTCTTAACTATGGTCATTAAGTTTTTGTTACTTGATTTTGCTTGACCATTTCCTTGGGGATAGTAATCTGAAGCATGTGATAAGATAATGCCATACTTGAAACAAAAAGATGACATCTCAGCTGAACAAAAGGCCTTGGCATTATCTGTCACTATCTTTGATGGGACCCCAAATCTAGTTATAATCCTGTCTTCAAGGAAATCCATCACCACCTTATTAGTTGCTGACTTCGTAGGAATGGCTTCAACCCACTTTGTAAAGTAATCTGTAGTTGTGATAACCCATGAATAACCATTACTTGAATTATCCTTAAACTTTCCGATGAAGTCCAAACCCCACTGCTGAAAAGGTGCCTCAACTACAACTGGCTGCAAAGGGAGGGTTGCTAACTTTTGCTTTCCTGTGAAAAGATGACATGGCTCACACTTCCTAACAAACTGATGCACATCTGAAAATATCGTGGGCCAATAATATCCTGCTCTAAGGATTTTGTGGGTAGTAGTTTTAGCAGCAAAGTGTCCATCAAAAAATCCTCCATGGAATTCATCCACTAGTTTCTTTGACTCAATGTCATCCACACACCTAAGGATAACTCCATCAGGATTTTTCCATCCTAACCCATCTCTAGTAAGAACATACTTAGCAGCTTTTAACCTTAAGGCCCTTTTCTTTTGTCCTACTAGATGGCTTGGACAAGTCAGATTTTTGAGATAAAAGATAATGTCTGTGTACCATTCTACTTGTTCAAGCTTTAATAAGTTAGCAGGATATTCTTCATCATTAATTTGGCAAACCAAATCCAAAGCTCTCTCATTATTTCTGTTAACATCTTGGCCAAACCTTGGCCCTTAATCAACTTTGTAGGTCTGATTTCCAAATCATACTCTTGGATTTTAGCAATCCATCTACCTCTTGAGACTATTCCTTCCACCTGTGATAAAACATCCTTGACTGCTGGACTAGGAACATAACCAATCACCTTGGAATATCCAATGAAGACTCTGAAATGTTTGAGAGATTTGACTAAGGCATAAGCTTGTTTCTCAAACATGGGATACTTAAGTTCTGAATTCTGCAAGGCTCGACTGAAATAAGCAATAGGTTGTTCATGGCCTTGATCATTTTTCTGAAGCAAAACACCAGCAATAGTGTCTTCAGAAGCAAAGGAAAAAATCTGAAACTCCTTATCATAGTTTGGGCTGACAAGGACGAGAGCTTCACAAATGGCTGTCTTAATAGTCTCAAAGGCTCGCCTACTTTCTTCCTTCCATTCAAATTTTACATCCTTTTTAAGTAGCTTATAAATAGGTTTCATTATTTCAGCATAGTTAGGAATGAACCTATGGACAAAGTTGGTTTGTCCTAAGAAGGATTGAAGAGCTTTCTTTGTGGGAGGCAAGGGTACCCTGCTGATAGCTTCTATTCTTTCTGGATCTAACTTTACCCCCTCTTTTGAAATGATGTGGCCCAATAGTTTTCCTTCTGTTACCCCAAAAACTGACTTAGCAGGATTTAGAGAAATTCCAAATTCTCTACATCTGTCCAAAACTTGTCTAAGGTGGTTAATATGAGTTTTCCCATCCTTAGAAAATACCGTCAAGTCATCTTGATATATTTCAATCAACTTTCCAATTAACCCCCTAAAGGCATAATCCATAGCTCTCTGAAAAGTAGCTCCTGCATTTGATAAACCAAATGGCATTCTAAGATATTCAAAAGTTCCCCATGGAGTAGTAAAAGTTGTTTTATGCCTATCTTCAACCTTAAGTCTGATCTGATTATAACCTGAAAAACCGTCAAGCATGGAAATCATTCCTGATCCTGTTACCCTTTGAATTAAAGTTTCCATCTTGGGGAGGGGGTAATGGTCCTTTGTGCAAGCTCTGTTCAAATTCCTGAAGTCAATACAAATTCTTATCTTTCCATTCTTCTTCCTAGCAACAACCAGATTTGAGCACCATGAAGAATGTCTAGTCTGAGCTACCTGCCTCTAACATTTTCTGTAACTCCTGTTGGACCAAAGGAGCTAACTTGGGGTTTATTTGCCTTAGTTTCTGTCTAAAGGGCTTAGTTTCTTCCGTAAGAGGAATCACATGCTGAATCACATCTTCCCTATAGACTTTGAGTTCATCATAGCTGAAAGCCAAAACATCCCTATATTCTTTTAATAACTTAACAATTTCAACTCTTTCTTCAATAGGGGTAGTTTTGCCAATTTTTACCATCCTAGGCTCCTCATCAGTTCCAATGTTAACCTCTAGGTGATCACATAATTCTTACTTTGATCCTTCCCTTTGCTTGTGACCATCTAGCTTATCAAAGTCCCTTTCTAAGGACACAACTCGCCTAGGGTGTGCTTTAACATTATCAATATTTTCAGTATAATTACACCCTTCTTTTATTGTATTGATGTCAAAATCAGAAAATTCATGCATGTGAGTCAAAAACTTTATAACCTGTTTGTCATCCTCAAAAACCTGCCAATGATTTTTGTTATCTGGAACTGAAGGTCTGAAAATTACTTCTACTGAAATGTTCTCATCAATCAAACTATCTGGAAGTGAGAGTGTTGAAGCTGCCACTGCCAACTCGTCTGCCTTTGAATTCTGTTCTCTAGGAATAGCAATAAGGTTTAAAGCATCTAGATCGTCAATCATAGCCCAAATTGTATTCCTGTAACCTTTTAATCTCTCAGACTTGCAAGCAAACTTATTCTTTAGTTGTTGAATCACCAAGTCTGAATCACCCTTGATATTTAGACATTTAACACCCCTATCTTTGCAAAGTTCTAAACCAAGGATTAAAGCCTCATACTCAGCCACATTATTAGTTGCATCAAACTCCAATCTATAAGCAAACTTAGACACTTTACCATTTGGAGCTTGAAGAACAATCCCAGCGCCTTTTCCCAGCCTAGAAAAAGCACCATCAAAATGCATGTACCAAACTTTATCTAACTCATTATCTTTAACTTTATCTTCTAGGGGCACAATTGAGTTATACAAAATGGCATAGTTGCCAAGACCCTCTTCATCATATGCTAATTCATCAATGGGGCTCTTGGAATCTTCCACATGAACCTTCCTATACACTTCCCTATCCAATTTGAAAGTGCCTCCACTTGGAGTGGGGAGGGTGGCATAAGATAAATCCATTTGTATGTTGCCACCCAAGTCTGCAGCTGACTTTCTGTTAATCAACATTCCCCATAGATCAGGAACATCAATCACCACAATATCCATTTCAATCATTATGTATGGAAATGCCTTTAAGTAAACTTGCAAGCCCTTAATCAACCCAAATACTTCAATGGTTTGACTATCCAATGCACAAATGTTGTGGTAAGGTCTAGAGATTCTTAAGTTTAGTTGTTCCATTACCTTCTTAGTCATAACATTAGAGCTTGCTCTTGAATCTAACATGCAGTTGTGTAACACTTTATCATTAACTAGTAGAGACAGGGAGAAAGGCAAATTCTTCTGATTAGTTCTATCCCAATTCTAGAGAATAACTGGTGCATCTTGGTAGGCCACGGCTGGTTGTTTTTGTATAATACTTTTAGGTGGCTCATTCATGGCTTTAAGTAATTTCTCCCTTTGAGAAGGGATCTTCATTATTTCTGATACTGGTACCAAGATCTTTGCATTATTAAGCCAACCTCCTAAGTCAATATTCAAATCCACATTAATAGGTTCACTAGACTTAGGAGAAGTTGGAGATACCTTGGGAACACTAGTTTGACCTTTATTTTTATTTCCATTCCTATGGTATGTAAAACCTTTATACTTAGCCATTTCTGCAATTTGTTGGGGTGTGGGCTTAGGCCCATACTTTTCTGTTGCTCTATCAACATTACCACTCATGAAGTTTCCATAACTTCCATGATCATAACTATTCATCCAATCATACATCCCCCCATAGTAATTTCTGCCACACATATTAATCTGTTCATTTCCATAGTCACCATAACAATCTTCTAGAAAAACTAGACAAGTGGATTCCTCATGAAACTCACCACAAGGTCTGCAATAAGGTATGGCTTGATGTTCTACCAAGTTGGTGGACTCAAAAGGATTAGGTGGCCTTTGATCATTCTGAGGGGGTATTTGATCATTATGGGGAGGTCTTCTTGGCCACTTATCATTAGGCCTATGTGGAGGCCTATTAGCTTGACTTCTTTCCATAGCTATCAATCTATTTTGCATTGCATTCATCTGACTAGTATGATTGGCTTCCATCTGCTTAATCTGATTAGCATGATTAACTTCCATTTGCTTGATTAATTGAGTTAACTTATCCATACTATCACTTGATGACTCTTGACCCTTAGTTTCTTTCTTCTTCTCATCATTAACCTTTGAAGAAGACCCTCTAGTAAAACCAGGAATGTTAGACTTCCTAGCCTCAAGTAAATTATGTTCAACCCTTAGAGCTATGTTTTGTGCTGCATCTAAGTCTTGAGGATCTTTATCTCTAAGGGCATACCTCATTTCACCTTCAAAAGCCTCAATATAATAAATCAAGATAGCTGCATCTGAAGGCTTAATATCTCTATGAAGGCTTTTCACTAAGTTCTTAAACTTAGTATTAAATTCAACCACTGTTTCATTTTCTTTCTTTTGGATAGTGGTAAGAGCAGCAAGCTGAAATCTATGTTCTTTGTGATCACCCCATCTCTTCCTAAACTCCTCCAATATTTCATCAAGGGTGCTAAACTTAGCTGCTGGAAAATCAGTGAACCATTCAGCAGCATCACCTTCAAGTGAATACACAAACAAAGTCATCTTTACATCTTCCTGATTATGACCCCTACAATACATGTCCACACACCTATTAAAGTTGAGGATGTGGGTCTTAGCACTTATAGCATTGTTCCCCTGAAATGTAGGCAACTTATCAATAGCCTTTTCAGGAACTTGATGAGGGGAACCTTGGATTGCTGCAAAATTCAAAGGTCTCAAAAAGATACTCATGGTTAAGTTAGGATTAGGAGTGGGATTATTAACAATTGGTTGATTATTGTTTTGGAACAAGTATTGGATATCATTGAGTGCTTCTTCTCCAAGATTATCAAGTAGTAGCCTTCTAGGAGGAAGGCGATTTATCCTCCTCCTATAAACTTGTTCGGGTTCAGGAAAAGAATAAATCAATCCTTGTGCAGTCCTCCTAGTAGTATACTTCTTAACAGAATTGTTCAATGGAGTCGCCACTTGGAAAGGAATCACACAAAGCTAACCAACAAAAGTTCAAATAATTTTAAGGGACTAAAGTGTTTTATTACTTAGTTCTTAAAAAATAAAAAAAAGAAGTTAAGTCGTTTTGACCAAGGATAAATGACTTATCCCTGGCAACGACGCCAAAGATGTTGCCGTCCTAATGCACACTTGCTAACGTGAGCTAAGTCCAACTCACTTAGTGTGCCCTCAGAGACACAATGTCTAAGTTCCAAGTCCACACTGTCACCTTGACTGGAACTTCTTCCTTCTAGGCCTACTCCTAGGGAAGCCAAGGGGGGTTGTCCCTAGTTACTAAGTTGATTTTAAAGTTAATGTTCTAGGAGTTAGTTTTAATTCGTTATAGGCCAAAGGAAAAACTAGCCTATGATGACAAGCAACAATGCAAAGTGCAAGTCTAATCTATATGAGAAATCAACCCTTTTCCTAAGTCAACTAAGACTAGTGCCTAAGGTTGGGCAATGGGGTCAACTAAAATTTGAGGGTGGTTGATTACAAAAATGTTTACAAGGTGAACAAGTTCAACTACCCACAAACCCAAAGTACAACTATACAAGATAATTCTAAGTGTTACAAGAGATTACACCATTTACAAACTAGATACAAGGATACATCAATGAGATACAAAGATACACAAATTAGATACAAAGATACACAAGATATACAAGATGTAGATGATTTACATATATTAACCAAGCATGCCCCAATAGCACTCAGACTATTGGACTTCCTTCACTGGCAACAATCACACAAAGCACTCAAGAACCAAGGAAAGTGATGCCTCCTCAAGTGGGATGCTCAACACTTCCTGATTCACACCACAATAAGCAAATTAACAGGATATTCAATAAGTAAATCAATTGCTCAAGTAAACATGACAGATATAAACATGTAGCTGCAATAGATATAGATAAAACAATGAAGATATCACATGTGTGTTTGCCTATGCATACATCTAATACCCCCCAAACATACACAAGTGATCTATGCAACTAAGTGTTGTGGAAGTTGTTTAAAGATTTTACAAATTTTAATTCCCTTCCCCCTAGACTAGATGTGTGCTCCAAGTTTTTCCCCCTTTGGCCTATAACGAATTAAAACTAACTCCTAGGACATTAACTTTAAAATTAACTTAGCAACTAGGGACTACCCCCCTTGGCTTCCCTAGGAGTAAGCCTAGAAGGAAGAAGTTCCAGTCAAGGTGACAGTGTGGACTTGGAACTTAGACATTGTGTCTTCGAGGGCACACTAAGTGAGTTGGACTTAGCTCACGTTTGCAAGTGTGCATTAGGACGACAACAGGGTGGATCTTTCTTTTGCCATTTTTCATTATTTTTTCTAGGTTGAAATCTGTTAACTTGAGATCTTTCCATGGAAATCAACCTAGTCCGCATGGAATTCTATTGGGCTGCATGGCTTGCTTCCATGGTCTTTACAAGTTATTTCATTTTTTTCAACTCTTTCAAAGGGTCAGAAGAAGTCTTACTATCCAAAGCAATTGTTTTATCTTTAGGCTTGTTAGCAACATTTCTTGTCTTCGGCGTCGGGATACACAGATTTACAGGTTGCTCGAGGAGCGCCCAAGAGAAGCGAATAAAGGAAGTCCTTTTGGACTTAAAATCAAGCGAGCGGGCACTTCATGCTTCAGCTGAAAGAATTCAGCGACAGAGCCGAACAGTGATTGATGGGTAATTGTAGAATAGCCGAGCCGCGTCAAGAATAGCGCTTAAAGTTTGAAGGAGGAAAACGGTCGGAATCCTTCGGGAGGCACTCACGAAGTTACGAGGGCCGTTGATCGAGATCAGTACAAGCGCAGCAGTTTTTTTCACGAGCTTGGGGTTTGTGAGTTTGAAGGGCAAACCATATCCCCTTGGTTGCGTGAAACTCTGAGTTACGAAAGGTGCCCGGAGAAGGTCAACCTTCGCTGACCATCGCATCTCGGGACTTCGCGAGGGGAGAATGCCAAAGTTCGATACTCTAACTCGCGAAGCCGCGAGTTGCGGGAAGTTAAAGTTGGGCCCACATCAGCGTCGGGTGAATTTAGGACTGTCAAATTTGAAGGACGCGTGTCGCTCAATTGGGTCGTCTTGGCGTTTCGCCCGTCGTAGCTCCCAAGTGCAAAAGGCAATGCTGTTATGTTCCGATGCACGAAATGCTGGAGAGTCTCGGATCCGGGCCCACCAAGGTATCGGGTAAGTTCTAAGCCGTCGGATCTGGGGAAATGCGTGGCACTAACTCAAGCTATTTCGGCGTTTCGCTCATCGCGATTCTAAGAAGCATGGATCAACTCCTCTTTATGCGCGAACGCCGAAAGCATTTTGGGGATAGACACAGGGTCACAGCCCGCGGTCATTTGGGAAAGAAAGAAGCTATGCGAGAAGGGGACCAAAGGCGCAGAGTCCAGTCGCTGAACAGATCGTTCGATCTCCAGGTACCATCTGATACGATCTCGCTCCCGACCTTCGCCTAAAGTAAATAAAGGCGAGAAGGGGTAGGTGAAACCTCTCCTCATACATTAAGTGTAAGGTATGGAAATTCTGACAAGCGGTCCGCTCAAGAAGGTCCTGTGTACCCAGTTCCTCGAAGAAGCCATGCCGAAGTCTTCGGAGAGACAGAAAAGTCTGCACATGCTAGCTCGGAACTTAATAACTCAGCTACCCTCCCCTTGCAAGGGCCATGCGCAATTAAGGTGGAGACAGACAGAGAAAAACTGTCCGAATTTGACTGAAAAGACACCAAGCCTTGGGTGTCTGGGTACGCCTCTGTTGGGCGAATTTTCATGAGTATATAGGCTCAGTCTTTGTAATTTTGTAATCTATCGATGGTTGAGCAGAGCTCCCAGTTGTAAATCTTTAATGAAGCACTGATACTCTGGTTATGTATGGACTTCTGAGGCTTATTGCCTTATGAATGCCAGTTTCTTTACATCTTTGTTATACTGTGTTAGAGCCGCTCAGAATTGGAGGATCCAGTCGAGCTATAGCTGTTATAGGATGATGTAGGTTGGATCACTGTAACAATTACGTCGTTTCTAATCAGTTCCTGTGATTTCCTTAACGCTGAATGACTTGGAATTGGAGGATCCAGTCGAGTCGTCTATTCAGTTCCTTGAGACCCTGAACCAAGAAGATCTGGCATTCAGAGTCTTTCTTCTGCAAACTGCTGTAAGCCTGTTGCCCAAAGCCGTTTGTTCACCCTTCTTACCAAGTCTTCCACCTGGTCACCTTTAAATCAACCCACTGGCTGAAGTTAGGATTCTAGTTTGTTTTTTACGTACTAGACTCAGTCCCTGAGTTAGAGTGATATCCCCTTGAGTCTTTATCTCCATTCGATCAACCCTTTATAAACAAATCGTGACATTAAACTGATGGGTGTCGGGCTCTGCTCCTGCAAGCAATCCAGAAGTGACTTCCGATGCTAACATTTCTGGCTCCGTTGCCGGGGACGAAGTTGAATATTTTCTCTGGGATTGAACGACAACGATCAACTGATTCTGAAGGTGCATCAGATATCAGAACCATTGAGATTGCTACTATGCACCTGGCGACTCCACTGTGACGACTCCACTGGGGAGAACCTGCTCTATTAATTGTGGCTTTCAGAGGCAGACATACGCGGTCTCATCCACAGCTGCCTCTAGCTACGCCTGAAACAGATCCAGAGGTAATTTTCAGAAAGGGAAAGACCCTTGAAGAAGAAGCTTCCACCGCTGAACCAGGTAATCCCCTATCTCTTACTGTAGAAACTCCATTTTCTTCTCCTCGGCTTCCCAGCAGGCCTGTCTCTACAGTTTCCTGTTTCATTAATTTTGGGAGTGTTCCTGTTGAGTTTCCCTCTCCTGGTCTGGTACTGGAGGGACGAGACCTTGTCACTCCCCTCTCCCCTGAAACTGTACCTTGGCGTTGGGCCGAGACCACGAAAGATCTCCTCGCTCCTATCTTTACTACTCCTGTGCAAAGAGGAGCACCTGTAGACTTGAGCTCGGTAGCCCTCTCCTTAAATCCTCTCTTGTTTCCCACCCCACTTCGGGAGTCATTCCCGGTAGTCCCTTCTCGAACTCCTTCTCCTCTGAGTTCTCCTCCAGCTAATATTCCTATGGCTGGTACTAATCCCCCCCTTAATAGAATGGACGCCATAGTCGCTTCCAGATAAGCTCCCTTAGTTCTTCCCCTTCCTATGAATCCTCTCCTTGCTGGGGATTACTTGAAATACATGCCCAAGTTCGCTGGGGAAGGAGACATAACTGCTGAAGAGCACCTGGCTGCTTTCTACAGTTATGCAGACAACCTTAATATTGAAAACGAAGACGTCTGGATGAGAGTCTTCGTCCAGAGCCTGGATGGTGAGGTGAGGAAGTGGTTCAGAGGATTGGCTCCAGGGTCTATCGCTGGGATTGAAGCTCTAGATAGTGCTTTCTTGAGACAGTGGGGAGATAGGAAGGATTTTATGTATTACATGACGGAGTTCGGGTCTTTGAAGAAGATGGAAGGAGAGTCTGTCTCTGACTTCTCCAAAAGATTTAATAAAATGTATAACAAAATCCCTGCCGAGATTAAGCCTTCAGAAGCCTCGGCCAAGATTTCGTACGCTAGTGCGTTTGGCCCCGACTTCTGCCTGTTATTGAGAGAAAGAAGAGCCACCTCCCTAGTTCAAATGCAAGATGCGGCCATAGAGGTGGAATCCAATATATTAGCAGCTGACAGAATAAGGAACAAGGCCGACGCAGACAGAAGAAAGGGAAGGTCTGAAGCCTCAACTTCTGGATCATCGGTGCCCCACCCTCAAGTGGATGAGCTGACCAAAATGGTGAAGTCTCTATCTGCAGAGATGGAGAGAATGAAGGTGGAGGGGAGGCAAGCATACAAGGGCCCTCAAAACGCTGAGAACAAAGGAGGTTTCAGGAGGCCGAACAATTTTACTCCCCCGAATGTGCAAAGAGAGAGGGGAAGAGACAGAGAAGACCAGAAAATTCAGGCCCCTTTCCAAAACAATTTTGTGGCCGAGGGGGAAGAAGGGGAATCGGATGAGCTCGACCTTGAAATCCACTGTGTCGGAGACACTCCTCCTTTTCCTCATCTCATGGACAGTCAGCTAAATGAACTGAGCAAGGGGGACAAGGCTACTGGTGGCCGAGGCAGGTACAACCTGAGGTCCGACAAGAAGACAGCAGCACCTGATATTCCTGAGTAGTCCACTAAAGCAGAGCAACCTGCTAACGAAGTAGCAGATGGTCACAGAGGTAAGAAGGCTCAACCTCTTTCTCCCATTGTCCACAATCATGTCCCTGAAATAAGAGAGATTCCAAAGCTTACATCTTCTTTAAAAAGTGGGTACTTAGGTAAAGTGGGTTCTCTAGGTCCAAAAAAGAGCACCCCCAACGCATATAATGCCTCATAGTACCACTTTTTTAATACAACATCAAATTAGAATTAAAAAATTCCGTTTTATGGGAATTTTTTTATTAACTGAAAAAAATAAAAAATCCTAAGGGGGACTTAGAACATTTCCATAAAACTCTAGGATAATTCTTAGCATGGTTATATACATAATATTCTAGACTTAAAATACCCCCCAAGTCATATATGCTAGTACAATTACTCCAGCTTTGGAGGTTACTGACGAAAAGAGTCGAAAATTATAGTTCGCTTAAAGAGCAAAATATAATTAGCAAGTAAAAAAACACTCTAAAGTAAAGTACTAATGTCTAAGCCTTTTACAAAAAATCACATGCTTAAGTCATTTCATTACAATTCCCCGTAGGGTATGGAAATGTGGTAAAAAGTTTAAAAAGGGACATATTGGCCTGCTGGACTTCACCAACAAGCCCACTAGAGGTGTTGGAGGTCCAACACAGAGGGGAACAAGCTCGAGGTATTCCGTGAAACTTCACACACTCCCCCTAGGCGGTTCTTTGAACCAAGCAATCGTCCTCTTTTGAGATTGTCCTATCAAAACTACTCCACACTGACCAGCTCGACGTGTATGAAACTTACTCCTAGAAGACCGAGGCAAGCAAACAATTGGAAGGGTCAGGAACAGGCACCGAGAGTTGAGGGGAATGTTTATTTTAAAAAGAAATTAAAAGACTGAAAGGTAAATGTTTTTCTAATTACTAAAGTCCTCACTGACCAGCCTTTTGCGAGGAGATGAGGGGACAAGTTTATTTTCCAACTTGAAAGAACATAAAATAAAATTGCAGAAAAGGAAAATCTAATCTAGCAATTAAAGTATTATTTTCCAAATTGAAATCTAATCTATGGGATGGTTTTTGTTGTTGTTTTATGATTATTAGATGATGAAAAGAAAAGAAATGGAAAAGTTAAAGTAAAATACACAATCACCACAAGCCACCACCACCCTTGGGGGTAAACACAAAATGGGGCACTGTGTAGCCCACTCCTTTATTGTCTCGGAAACAATGATCTCCTTTAGATGAGATTTTGGATCCTTATAATGATGGATCTAGGAGGTTTACAAGTTACAAAATGATTTAGGAAGATATAGGGTGCTCCTAGAAGTCCAAAGTGCTCCTAATCTGCAAAATTTCGGTAGAATGTCCCCTTGTTTATTCAATGACCTGCACAAAAAAGAAAACAAAAGAATACAAAAGATGGCCAAAATCACTTTAAAAGTGTCTTTGGTTATTAGTAGAAAACCCCCAAAAAATTCTAAGTTAAAATCTATGATAAACTAGCCAAAAAGAAGTCTAAATTAGCTAAGAAAAGAGTCTTTTCTTGATGATATTACTTCTTGTCCTAAAAAAGAAAGTAATGTCAACAAAGATGCTCAAATTTGGAATTTAAACACTTTAAAATGAAACTACCTTTAGCATTAATATATTTCTTTTAAAAAAAATGCCAAAAGATAGAAACTAGCAAGTTAGATCAAATGAATAATACTTTTACAAAAAGAGATCTAAACTACTTTCTTTATCATGCACACAAAGTTATCTATGGATTTAACTTTTAGAACAATAACTTTGCATGTGCTGAAAGTAACCCAAAAGTACAAATTTTAGAAATTGACAAAGATAGGAAGAGAAATGCTTGAACTTTCTTGGAATCTTGGGCAAATGTAGTCTTGTTGGTGGATCAATGACGAACTGTCTTTCTTATGGATCTTGAAGAAAAAGGTAAGTGTAACCAAGTTGAACCTCCTCTTCAATTGTGAGAACCTGCAATACTTTGAGATTGTTGGAGTTACTTCACACACACCTAGGATTTATTTTTCCTAAGGTTTTTTCTTTGTTTATTAGTCATTATTGAGTCTCCTATATTTTAGGAAGAATATTCCTCTAGGGAGAATATTTTATTCAGTTTTCACTTTAGTTTGATCAGTTGAGTGGAGTCTAGATGCTACATTGAGATTATCACCATCAAGCATTGGGATCATCACCAACTAATGCACATTGTCCTTGGGATCATCAACAGACTAGCACATAACTCATGATTCCCTGATATCCTCCTCACTTCACTTTGTTCCTGTCAGTTAACTGAAGACAGATAGACTAGTTAACTTAGGTAGGTGGCAGTTCACTCTCGTAATTGTCTGAGACTAGACTAGGTGGCAGTTTATTCCTGTAACTACTGGTGTGTGTCCAGATCACTCTAGACCACCACTATGGCGCATTAGTTACTCATGTATCCTATATCTATTGTAAATTATTCACTCTTTGAGTGTGGAATACGGTTAATGAGAATTCTTCTATTCTTTCTCTCTTGCTTCTTCTTTCTCAATTTTTCTCTGCAAATGTGTGTGGTATTTTCTAGCTAGATCTATTCTGTGCAATTTCAACACATTTACATGGTATCAGAGATGATGGACTGCTAAGCAAAAGCTACACCAAATTATTTTTGTAGGTACTAAAGATTGAAGAACGCAAAAAGGATGGATTATTCACCGGAAATACTTCTCACGCCTTATAACTATTTGGAATGGAAGCCAAAAATTCTTCTTCTGCTTAGATGCAGAGGCTTGTACCAAATAAATATGGCAATGGAAGTGGAGCGTGATTCCGCCGATGAGAAAAATGACTTTCTCAATAGACAAGATATGGCCATAAGATGTATCCTCTAGTTTATTTCTCCTGAAATTCTCCACCAAGTACATGATGACTCACTAGAATCAACTCCAAATGAATTATGGACCAGATTGGAGGTTTTATTCGGGAATAAAGAAAATTGTGAAGATTTCATGCAGGAGGTTGAACAGATAGAGCCAGAACAGAAGCCATCAAAAGATCAAACATTTTATTCTAAAGAGTCTTCTACACAAGTATTTGCACAAATTTGTATTCCATTAATTGAAGATGATGTCTACTCCATTTCAGATTCATTTTCTGAATTTCATGTGGAAGATATATGACATGCATCTTTGGGGTCACATGCAGAGACTTTTCCATGCACAATGCATGCATCTCAGGAGACAAAAAGGGAGTTGTGCACATCAGTCTCAATTTTGATATTTTCTGAGCAAAATTTGCAGAAATAGATTGGATATTTGAATTCCTCTCGGGAAAATATCCAATTTTAAAAAAAACATCATCCGAAACAGAGTTTGGGAAGTGAAGTTATGATCATTTTAAAATCAACAAAATTTCAACGTTTTTCTGGAAATGGCCGCACGGTTTTAAAAGTTTCATCCAAACTTTATTTGGATATTCTTCATTACAAGAAGAAAAAGTGGATATGTGTGGACATCTCAATGGTGCATATACTTCATCAGATCCATGTAGACATATACATCTTCAACAAAATCTTCAACGAGCACAAACTTGCACAGTTGCGAAGTCTTCTTGGAGTGAAGGATACGGTTGCTTAGCAACTGCTTTTTGTTCCTTCTCATTTTTAATTTTTTTATGCATTGTAATTTGAGGGGGGGGGGGTTCCCTCTTTCCTCGTTTATTTTAGTGTATCTTTTGTATTTGGGTACCAAACATGGCCTCGTTGTCGGGACCCATTCTTTATTTTCACCATAGTGATGTTCAAGGGGGGTGTTGGAGTTACTTCACACACACCTAGGATTTATTTTTCCTAAGGTTTTTTTCTTGTTTATTAGTCATTATTTAGTCTCCTATATGTTAGGAAGAATATTCCTCTAGGGATAATATTCTCTTCAGTTTTCACTTTAGTTTGATCAGTTGAGTGGAGTCTAGATGCTACATTGGGATTATCACCAAGCACCATTGGGATCATCACCAGCTAATGCACATTGTCCTTGGGACCATCACCAGACTAGCGCATTACTCATGATTCCCTGATATCCTCCTCACTTCACTCTATTTTAGTCAGTTAACTGAAGATTGATAGACTAGTTAACTTAGTTAGGTGGCAGTTCACTCCTGTAATTGCCTGAGAAACTAGACTAGGTGGCAGTTTACTCCCGTAACTTCTAGTGTGTCCAGATCACTCTAGACCACCACTATGGCGCATTAATTACTCATGTATCCTATATCTATTGTAAATTATTCACTCTTTGAGTTTGGAATACGGTTAATGAGAATTCTTCCATTCTTCCTCTCTTGCTTCTTCTTTCTCAATTTCTCTCTGCAAATGTGTGTTGTATTTTCTAGCTAGATCTATTCTGTGCAGGTTCAACACATTTATAGAGGTCTCTTGCCAACAAACTATTAGTAGAATGGCGCTACCTATTCCCGCCTTTATACACACCTTGGTAATGTGGAAGAAATATTCAATCCACTTGGTGTGTCCTTGGGGGCAAGTTATAGTTAAGGTGCTGTCACCTAATCCAATAGCTTAGCATCCCATTGGATATCACATCCACGGTCAATCTCTCTAGAAATGTACTAAGAAGTACAACCAATACTGTCACCAAGGGATAATGTTGGAAGCTCCCTCCTTCTATAACAACCACTGAAATTGAACAAGGTTTCCATTCCTATAAACCTTTGAGTCAGAATTCAACCATAAGAATTCAACCAGTGATCGTCAATCTATCACATAATGAATCAACCTATACTGAACTCCAAAAATCAACAAATAATCAAATGGTAAAGCTTGTCCATCACATGCATCAATCCACTCTAAACAATGCCATCCACTAGAAAAAATCAACCACCCATCGCAAGTGATCTTGGGAACCACACTATAGATCACATATCAACCATTAATGAAGAGGATTCTCCACCTATTACAAGTGAAAACATACTGGCATCTCTTGGAACAAATCAACCACCTATCAGAGGTGCTTTTGAGCATTATACTCGTGGAAAGTAAATCCCTGCCACCTATTAGTGAAGTAGAACACACTGGCATCCACTAGAAAAAATAAGCCACCTATCGCAGGTCTTCATTGGCATATCACTTGTTAAAAATAAATCCATACTAGCCATGAATCAAGTAGATATACCACCTATCACAGGTGGGAACACATTAACATTCACTGGAACAATTCAACCACCTATCATAGGTCTTCCTAGGCATCACACCTGCTGAAAATAAGTCCATACTAGCCAACAATCAAGTAGGTCTACCACCTATCACAAGTGAAAACACACTCTCAACACGACCAATTAAAGTTTCAACCCATCAAACTCTTCATTGGTTTAAGTGCTCATCTCAAGTACACCAGCATTCCACCACCCAACAACCACTCCTAGGTATAAGAATTGCAATATCTGGCCTTCAAATCAACAAGAAGGCAATCTTCGTGCAATAAACTATGATACCATGTTGAAATTTCAAAAATTTGACAACTACTGCAACAACCGAAATTTCACCTCATTTACTTGGGGTTTCCTGGATATAATCCCTATGAACTTTCAACCTCAGTGCTGCTCTAAAATATTAAACTACAACAGTAATATTTCACTTCCCTTCAACCCAATTTCACCCGCAGTCCAATAAAATAAATATGATATGAGTATACTTCAATAGCACAATATTACAACTCTTAAGACAAAATAGACTGTAATAATAGCAAATTTGTTAATTTGTCTTCTAGATATGTGTTAAATCACTTAACCAATTTTGGCTATATGTTATGTCAAATCAATATGAAAATCAAAGGCTCAAATCTATGCAATCACTAAGATAACATAAGCCAAAAATCAAATCTGCAAGTACACAAAATTTGAACAGCTAAAAACTTCATTTATATATAAAAGATGAAGTACAATTACATACCACAACTTTATCACAAAGATGATACAGATCAATCTCCCAGAAACCTAGTTAGGGGAACCATAAGGAAACCCTAGCCACCAACTCCTAGCTAAGAATCACTCCCAACTAAAGTTGGATACTCCACCCAAGATCATCAACACCCACAAGTCCTCCTTAGCACATACAACAAGCTTGTATTACACAAGTTCTCCACACTAGCACTGTTATCTTCCTTAGGGTTTATAAACTCTAGCCATTTTTCATCACACAAGTACATGGCAAGACAACCCTTGCACTAGCCTTCAAATCTACATGTCCATCCTAGGGTTTGAGTCCTGAAACTCTAGGTCTTCAACTCTTGCATCAATAGAAGCACCAAGGTCTCCATGGAACATCAAGGATACAATAATCAAGTCTTTCTCCAAGTAAGGAACCATACCAAGCTTAAGACTCATCAAGCCAATCTCTCCATGATCTTGCCTTAGCCTAACATCTCACAAGAAAAAGGCTCCAAAGTCATACATGGTATTAGCTCCACTATCCATGTCTTCTACTAGGGTATAAACCCTAACAATAATAAGCATCCTTATCCCCAATGTCATGATCTTCTCTAGGGTTTACATGCATGGCACAAACCCTAGAATCACAAGAGCAAACCTTGGCATCACATAAGAGCAATATCTCCAAGAACATGTCAGATATCTCTCTCTCCTTGTCTTCTCCTAGGGTTTCTTCATGAACTCTAATGTCATGGCCCTAGCGTTTCCTCATGAATCCTAGTGTCTTTTTCTCAACAAAACTTCTTCAAGACAATACAAAGAATAGAGTACAATAATGATAATAAAAATAAGATCTTTCTCCTCCCTTTATATATAGAATAGGTGAGGGAGGATAGCATCAAACAACGACACAAGTTCATACAAGTAACCAACAAGGAAACCCCACATGGTATGATTTACAATACAAGGATGTACATGTGTCAAACTAGGGTATATCCAACCCCCAAAGTGAAACACCCTCCAAGCATGATCCTACTTGGGCTCAACACCCCTCCAAGATGGTGTGCTATCCAATATGTTGTGAGTCCAATGCTCCCTCTTCTGCGGTGGTCCCCTGTCCAACTCTCCTCATGCAAGGTGCTCTAATTACGTGCCACATGTCCTATTATGTGCCCAATACTATTCTCATTTGTGCCAATGTGGTCACTATGCTTCAATGCTCCTCCTCAACATGTGTCTGAGTCTATCACTAGACTCCATGAACATGCTCCTCAACCCAAGCATCCTCAAGTCAAGTGTCCAACCTCCAAGGTGTATATCACATGGTCCCAGGTTCTTGTGGCCAAGTTCTCTCGAAGTGCCAAGAGCTCTTCCTCCTAGGTAGGTACCTCCCCTAATTGAACAACTGCCTCTCCCATTGTGTTCACCCAATTGGTTAGTCAACATGTCAATTAAGGTAATAACTACCCAGGAAAGGGCACCATACAAGCCGTCTAAACAAGGTCAAGCATCCACCCAAATTGAGCCATCCATATGTCCATGAAGAATCACTAAAGGGGGTAGGAGACCTAGCGCTTTATTGTCAAGGTGAAAACACTTTTGGTGTAACCACATGTTAGCGATATTTCTTGTAAGGGGGGCTAGAACACAAGAGGATGGGTTAAAAACCCACTTTTCCAAGGTTTCAGATGATAATGCGACCAAAGTAAATCACGAGCAAGTTCGAAGGGCGGTGATCTGCGCGCCTAGATCGACGGTGCACAGTAAATTCCGGACCCCCCTTGCCTTTTGACCTTTAAGCGAGGGGGGGGGGTCCGGAATCGGGGGCGCACCTCTCCAACGGTCCAGATGAGCGCGCCCGGATCAACGGCGATGAAAGCAATTCCGGACCCCCCCCGCCTTTCTATCTTTAAGCGGAGAGGGGGGGGGGGTCCGGAATCGTGGATGCAGTTTTCCGATGGCTACGATCGAGGAGCCCGGATCAACGGCTCAAGCGCGGCCCCGACCTTCTCAGCTGCATTGTCTTTAACCCGTGTGGGCCATTTTTTCGTCGTGACACCTCCCTGTCCACCTTTCCCTTGCCGCCATGTGTCACCGTTCACCCCTCTCTCACACTTCCAGATGGCCTTTCCCTCGTCTCATCATCCATTTATCACTCCTCACGCATATCCTTTGAGCCAGTCAAGCCATTCCATGTGGCGGCACGAGAAGTCTTCCATATCCTGAGGTGCTGAGTTGGCCCGGTCGTCCTCAATCCCGAGAAGCAGTGATTGAAGCGGTTGGTGGTGGTTAGGCATCGCCTCCGCCTTAATTGGAAAGCACGGCCATGAATTTAAGGCACGTCGATTCGCCGTTGGAACTGTCAAAGAATTAAGATTGCGTCTGACATAAGTTGCACGATCTTTCAGAGGTTGACTGTCAGAAGCCATGCAGACACAAAGCTTTCAATGCAGTGTCTTGATTTCGTTGTTGTTGTTGTTTTGAGTATATGTAGGTGTTTTCGCCATTTTTGTATCTATCGATGGTTGAGCTTAGCTCCCGGTTGTAAATCTTTAATGAAGCACTGATACTTTGGTTATGTATGCACTCTTGAGACTTCTTGCCTAATGAATGCCAGTTTCTTTTACATCTTTGTTCCACTGTGTTTGAATCGCTCGGAATTGGAGGATCCAGTCGAGCCATAGTTGTTATAGGATGATGTTGGTAGGATCACTGTAACAGTTATGATATTTCTAACCAGTTCTTGTGGTTTGCTCATCGCTGAGTGACTTGGAATTGGAGGATCCAGTCGAGTCCTCCTCAGCTTCTTGAGACCCTGAATCCAAGAGGATCTTGCTCAGTGTCTTTCTTCTGCAAGTAGCCGTAAGCCTGTTGCCCAAGGCTGTTTGTTCATTTTCCTCACGAAGTCTTCCACCTGCTCACCCTTTTATCAACCCACTGGCTGAAGTTGGATCAAGACCTCCTTTGTCACCATATGTACCAGACTCAGTCCCTGAGTTAGAGTGATATCTCCTCGAGTTTCCCTCCATTCGGTCACCCCTTCAAAACAAATCGTGACATTAAACTGATGGGCGTCGGGCTCTGCTCCTGCAAGCAATCCAGGAGTGACTTTCGTCGCCAACATTTCTGGCACCGTTGCCAGGGACGATGTTGAATATTTTTCCCCGGGATTGAACGACAAAGATCATCTGATTCTGAAGGTGCATCAGATATCAGAACTTGAAGATTGCTACTGTGTACCTGGTGACTCTATTGTGACGACTCCACTGGGAAGAACCTGCTCTATCAACTGTGGCTTCGAGAGGCAGACACACGAGGTCTAACCCACACTTGCCTTTAGCTACACCAGAAGCTGACGCGGAAGCAGTGCGCAGAAAGGGAAAGAGCTCTGCGAGAGAAGTTTCTATCGCCGAAACAGGTAATACGCCCTCCCCTTCTGTGAGAACTCCATTTTCTTATTCGCAGCTTCCTAGTCGTCCTTCTTCCGAAGTCCCCTGTTCTTTAAGTTTCGGGAGTGTTCCTGCTGAGTTTTCCCCTCCTGATCTGGGATCAGAAAGGGAAATCCTTGTCACTCCCTCCTCCCTGGAGGTCTTTCTTTCTCACAGACCTCAAACTTCTGAAGGTTTCACCACCCCTCCTTTTGTTGCTACTGCTGCACAGAGAAGAGCGTCTGCACACTCAGGTCCCTTGCCTTTCTCTCTGTTTTCTCCGTTGTCTCCTACAAGGGTCTCTGTTCCGACATCACCCGTCCGTACTTCTTCTCCTCCGAGTTCTCCTCTACCTAATATCCCTATGGCTAGTGTTAATCCCCCTCCGAACAGAATGGATGCCATAGTTGCTGCCAGATATGCTCCTTTGATTCTACCCCAGCCTCTGAACCCTCTCCCTGCTGGAGACTATTTGAAATATATGCCCAAGTTCAGTGGGGAGGGAGATGTAACTGCTGAAGAGCACCTAGCTGCCTTTTATAGCTATGCAGACAACTTGAATATCGAAAGTGAAGATGTCTGGATGAGAGTCTTTGTCCAGAGCCTTGATGGGGAGGTGAGGAAATGGTTCCAGGGACTAGCCCCTGGATCTATTGCTGGCATTGAAGCCTTGGATAATGTTTTCCTGAGGCAGCGGGGAGACAGAAAAGATTATATGTATTATATGACAGAGTTTGGGTCTCTGAGGAAGATGCAAGGAGAGTCTGTCTCAGACTTCTCCAAAAGATTTAATAAGATGTATAACAAGATTCCTGCAGAGATTAAGCCCTCGGAGGCCTCTGCTCAAATTTGCTATGCTGGCGCATTTGACCCTGATTTCTGTCTCGTGTTAAGGGAAAGAAGAGCCACCTCTTTGGCTCAGTTGCAAGATGCAGCTGTAGAGGTGGAATCCAACATACTGGCAGCTGACAGACTAAGAAGCCAGGCCGATGCAGACAGGAGAAAAGAAAAGGCGGAAGCCTCAACCTCCGACACATCACTACCTCACTCTCAAGTAAATGAGCTGACCCGAGTTATGAACCTCCTCAAAGAAGAAGTGGAGAGATTGAAGGTGGAAAGGAAACAAATGTATAAGGGCCCTCAGACCATTGAGAATAGAGGAGGTTTCAGAAGAACAAATAATTTTTCTCCTCCAACCATGCACAGAGAGAAGGAAAGAGACAGAGATGATCAAAAAATTCAGGCTCCCTTCCAGAACAATTTTGTGGCTGATGAAGAAGAAGGGTAGACAGACGAGCCTGAGCCCAAGATCCACAGTGTAGAAGTCACTCCTCCTTCCCCTCATCTCACTCAGACTGCTTATGAAGAGTCTCTCATGGATGGTCAACTGAATGAATTGAGCAAGGGAGACAAAGCTAGTGGTGGTCGAGGCAGATACAATCTGAGGTCCGACAAAAGAGCAGCAGCACCTGATGTTCCTGAGCCATCCACCAGAACAGAAAAACCTGCTAATGAAGTAGCAGACAGAGGTAAGAAGGCTCAACCCCTCTCCCCCATTGTCCATAATCATGTTCCTGAAATTAGAGAAATCCCAAAGCCTATGCCCTCTTTCAATTTCGAACATGAGATTCAAAAAATTAGAATTCCTGTGCCCCTCACCGAGCTAATCAGACATGGGGAATTCAAAAAACGCCTCTCTGAGTTGTTAAAATTCGAAGCTCCATATCCCCTCACAGACTCCATAAACCTCCAGGATGAAAGGCCTGTAGTTGTCCTAGGTCCCATGGTAGAAGACAGAGATAATTCATCTCCTCCCTTCTACACCTCCCTGAACATACATGATAAAGTGTTGCATAATTGCCTTATGGATTCAGGGGCCTCCCACAACCTCATGCCCAAAGCCGTCATGGAAGAATTAGGACTGGAAGTCACCCGAGCCTATCATGACCTCTATTCTTTCGACTCCAGGAGGGTCCAGTGTTTGGGAGTGATTAAGGACCTAGTAGTCTCTCTGTTTCAGCTACCCATGAAAAGTATGGTCATGGATGTCGTGGTAGCTGATGTCCCCCCTAAATTTGGCATGTTGTTGTCAAGATCCTGGATCAAGAGGCTTGGAGGGACGTTACAGATGGATCTCACATATGCCACCATTCCGATCTTTGGAGGGGAACATAGGAGACTGTACAGAGAAGCCCAGCTAGCCTACATTGTCAGTGACGAGGCCAACCCTACCAATCATCCCATCTATGCCTTGGACACTGATTTAGGCTCCAGTTTACTACAACTCACCCACACCCCTGAAGCTTCTTTGCAGATCAGAAAGCAGCCCATCCTTAATCAGGACACCTCCCCTCCAACTTCCTCTGTTTGGAAGATGTTCTTTGATGGAGCTTCCTCCAGCATGGGTGCCGGTGCCGGAGTGATATTTATATCACCTTGTCATGAGATCATCTCTCTGTCATACAGGTTGGAATTCGAGGTCACCAATAATGTGGCAGAGTATGAAGCTCTGGTTCTGGGATTAAGAGCTGCTAAAGAAATGGAAATCAAGGAGGTGGCTGTGTTTGGTGATGCAGAACTGATTGTCCAGCAGGTCAAAAATGTTTATCAGACTAAGCATCCTCGGCTCAGGAATTACAGGAACGAGGTATGGGATCTTGTTGAGGATTCCTTCCTGGCCTTTAACATTTCCTACATTCCAAGGGAGGAAAATGCCTCGGCCGACTGTTTGGCTTTCACAGCTAGTGTGCTCGAAGTTCCTACGCTGCCCACTGCCAGGTCCGATGTGGAAATAAAATACAGACCTTCTATACCAGACAATGTCAAGCATTGGAGGGTGTTTGAAGATGATCAAGAAATTGAGAAATTTCTCCAGTCCATTGATGACTTTTCCACAATGCGCATAGATGAGGATCCTGAAGAGGAAGACGACCATCACCCCGAGGAATTTGTGAATAGGAGTGCCGATCACCAGATCATTCAGCTACCGAGCAATCACATTCCGAGAGGACTGATCCCACTAGAAAGATTGTTCGACGGGAATGACGTGGCAGTGAAGGGTAAGGTTTCAGGTGATGATGATGACATAGCTGAATGCAACATAGGCACACCTGAGGAGCCAAAGTTTGTCAAGCTGTCAAGAAGTTTGACCGAGGAGCAGAGGGCCGAATATACTAAGCTGCTGAAGGAGTTTGCTGATGTGTTTGCATGGACCTACAAAGACCTTAAGACATATGACACATCAGTCATCGAGCACAAGATCCCACTAAAAGAGGAGGCTAGGCCATTCAAGCAGAAGCTGAGACAGATAAATCCCATGCTGCTTCCGGTCATGGAAAGGGAGGTAAAGAAGCTGTTGGATGCCCAGATCATTGTCCCCTTGAGATATTCTGAATGGGTGGCCAATTTGGTCCTGGTGAGAAAGAAAAGTGGAGAAATCAGACTCTGTGTCGATTTCAGGAATCTGAACAGAAGTTCAAGGAAGGACAATTACCCCCTGCCCAACATGGAACATATTTTACAGAGGGTCACTGGCGCATCTAGGATGTCCATGATTGATGGTTTCTCTGGATATAATCAGATATCAGTCATGCCTGAGGACAGAGAAAAAACAACCTTCATCACTCCTTGAGGCACATTCATGTATGCCAAAATGCCTTTCGGACTGATGAATGCAGGAGAAACGTTTCAGCGAGCCATGGACATAGCCTTCATCGGGGAGAAGGACCAGTTTGTGGTGATATATCTGGATGACATCACAGTCTTCTCTAAGACTGATAAAGAGCACTGCTGCCACTTAAAAAGTCTTCCTGAAATGTCGGAGGTATGGCCTATCATTAAATCCCAAGAAATCATTGTTTTCCATGCAGGAGGGAAAGCTGTTTGGTCACATAGTGTCAGCAGAAGGAGTAAGAATTGTCCCAGGCAGGGTAGAGGCAATTTAGGCCTTGTCACTTCCCCGATCCAAGAAGTAAGTTCAGGCATTTTTGGGGAAGATTATTTTTCTGAGGAGATTCGTCTCAAACTTCGCTGAGCTGGTAAAGCATATCACAGCCATGCTCAGGAAGGGCCATGAAATAAAGTGGACTGCTAAATCCAGGGGATCTTTTGCCCAGATAAAGAAGGCATTGACTGAGGCACCTGTGCTGATCAGTCCCGATTATTCTAAAGATTTCCTGATTTTCTCATTTGCTTCTGATGACTCAATAGCAACAGTCCTATTGCAGAGAAACGATCAAGGGCGAGAGTAGCCCATTGCCTTCTTCAGCAAGGCACTGAGAGATGCTAAGCTAAAACATGAGATCATGGAAAAGCAGGCCTATGCATTGGTGAAAGCTCTCAAAGCTTTCAGGATCTATGTCTTGCACTCGAAAATCACTGCATATGTCCCTTCCACTTCTGTGAAGGACATCCTTATATAGCCTGACATAGATGGGAAGAGGGGCAAATGGATAGCTAAGATCCTGGAATTTGACCTCGAGATTAAGCCCACCAAATTGGTAAAGGGGCAAGGATTGGCCAAGTTGTTGGCTGAATCCAATTACAAAGCTCTGGAGATTAACTGCATCAATGAGCAAGCTGAGTCATCTAGCAGTAATTCCCAGATCACCATACCACTAGCAGCCTGTCCCTGGTACAGGGACATCTTGTACTTTCTGCAGGAATTAAAGCCCCCTGATGGACTGGGGAAGAGTAGAGCCAGAGCTTTGAAGCTCAAAGCGGTCAAATATTGCCTCATTGGCCGAGCCTTGTATTGGAGGGACCCTCTGGGGATATTATTAAGATGTTTGGATCCATTGCAAGCACAGAAAGTGATGTTCGATTTTCATAGCAGTCTCTGCGGGGGTCATCATTTTTGGAAGACCACAGCCCACAAAATCCTCCGGGCTGGGTATTACTGGCCTACTTTGTTTACTGATGTCTGCAGGGAAGTCAGGACTTGCATCAAATGCCAAAAATTCTCAGGTAAACAACAGCTCAAATCTTTGCCTTTAAAGCCTGTAGTAGTTGCTACACCTTTTCAGCAGTGGGGATTGTATTTCATCGGGGAGATTCATCCTCCCTCAAGTGGCCAGCATAGATGGATCCTCACTGCAACTGATTATTTCACCAAATGGATAGAGGCTGTCCCCACTAGAAGCACTTCTCACAAAGTAATCATCAGCTTCTTGGAAGACATCATAGCCAGATTTGGCTGTCCAAGCAGAATTGTCACTGACAATGCCTCCCCCTTCAGGTCTGAGCCTCTGATCAAATTTTGTGAACATTTTGGGATTTCGCTAGTCCACTCAACTCCATACTATCCTCAGGGAAACAGACTGGCAGAGTCCTCCAATAAGAGCCCGATCAAGCTTATCAAAAAGCTTCTGGAAGACAATCAGAAGGCCTGGGACTCAAAGCTCAAGTTTGCTCTCTGGGCCGATCGGGTGACAACCAAGAAGTCCCTGGGTCTCTCACCTTTCCAGCTGGTTTATGGGATAGAAGCCGTTTTCCCCACTCAGCTTGCCTTACCTGTGGCAGGTTTCCTCCAGGGCCTTGAAGGAGAGCCTAATTGTGTACTCAGAAGGATTCATCAGATGGTGGAAGTACAGCAGATCAGAGAACAGATCATGGACAGAGCCTACCATCGTCAGCAGAAGATCAAGCAGGCTTTTGACAGGAAGAGCAAGAAGAAGGAATTTGAGCAGGGTGATCTAGTGCTCAAATGGGATGCACCCAGGCAGGAAAAGGGCAAACACAGTAAGTTTGATGCCCTTTGGATCGGGCCTTTCAAGATCCTTGAAGTATTTTCAAACAACACTTACAGGTTGCGGGATTTGGAAGGCAATGAAGTTTTTAGCAGCCCAGTCAATGGGCATTTCTTGAAAAAATGTTTTCTATGAGCCACGGTCGGCTCTTTTTGTTTTGTTTTGTTTTGTTTTGTACATATTGTTTTTATGTTCTGTTTTTCGGACTAATGAATGACTCCATAGCCCAACAGCAAAGGCACTAAGTCTGCAAAAAAGTCCTTAGAGCATCACAGGGACGACTCTATCCCCCATGGAGCCAAATGTTAGCGATATTTCTTGTAAGGGGGGCTAGAACACAAGAGGATGGGTTAAAAACCCACTTGTCCAAGGTTTCGGATGATAATGCGCCCAAAGTAAATCACGAGCAAGTTCGAAGGGCGACGATCTGCGCGCCTAGATCGACGCCGCACAGCAAATTCCGGACCCCCCTTGCCTTTCGACCTTTAAGCCAGGGGGGGGGGTCCGGAATCGGGGGCGCACCTCTCCAACGGTCCAGATGAGCGCGCCCGGATCAACGGCGATGAAAGCAATTCCGGACCCCCCCCGCCTTTGTACCTTTAAGCGGAGGGGGGGGGTCCGGAATCGTGGATGCAGTTTTCCGACGGCTACGATCGAGGAGCCCAAATCAACGACTCAAGCGCGGCCCCGACCTTCTCAGCTGCATTGTCTTTAACCCGTGTGGGCCATTTTTTCGTCGTGACACCTCCCTGTCCACCTTTCCCTTGCCGCCATGTGTCACCGTTCACCCCTCTCTCACACTTCCAGATGGCCTTTCCCTCGTCTCATCATCCATTTATCACTCCTCACGCATATCCTTTGAGCCAGTCAATCCATTCCACGTGGCGACACGAGAAGTCTTCCATATCCCGAGGTGCTGAGTTGGCCCGGTCGTCCTCAATCCCGAGAAGCAGTTATTGAAGCGGTTGGTGGTGGTTAGGCATCGCCTCCGCCTTAATTGGAAAGCACGGCCATGAATTTAAGGCACGTCGATTCGCTGTTGGAACTGTCAAAGAATTAAGATTGCGTCTGACATAAGTTGCACGATCTTTCAGAGGTTGACTGTCAGAAGCCATCCAGACACAAAGCTTTCAATGCAGTGTCTTGATTTCGCTGCTGTTGTTGTTTTGAGTATATGTAGGCGTTTTCGCCATTTTTGTATCTATCGATGGTTGAGCTTAGCTCCCGTTTGTAAATCTTTAATGAAGCACTGATACTCTGGTTATGTATGCACTCTTGAGACTTCTTGCCTAATGAATGCCAATTTCTTTTACATCTTTGTTCCACTGTGTTTGAATCGCTCGGAATTAGAGGATCCAGTCGAGCCATAGTTGTTATAGGATGATGTTGGTAGGATCACTATAACAGTTATGATATTTCTAACCAGTTCTTGTGGTTTGCTCATCGCTGAGTGACTTGGAATTGGAGGATCCAGTCGAGTCCTCCTCAGCTTCTTGAGACCCTGAATCCAAGAGGATCTTGCTCAGTGTCTTTCTTCTGCAAGTAGCTGTAAGCCTGTTGCCCAAGGTTGTTTGTTCATTTTCCTCACTAAGTCTTCCACCTGCTCACCCTTTTATCAACCCACTGGCTGAAGTTGGATCAAGACCTCCTTTGTCACCATATGTACCAGACTCAGTCCCTGAGTTAGAGTGATATCTCCTCGAGTTTCCCTCCATTCGGTCACCCCTTCAAAACAAATCGTGACATTAAACTGATGGGCGTCGGGCTCTGCTCCTGCAAGCAATCTAGGAGTGACTTCCGTCGCCAACACCACAAAAGATAATATGGTCAAATATTTTGACTCTTTGTAACTTTTTATATTTTTATGACTTTCTCATAATTGTGGTTGTGTGATTTAGATTTTCCGTTTGTCCAAGATGCTAATGTCTGCACATTCAAACCTTATTATAGTGGTTTCTGCAATGTACTTGCTTCTTTCGTACATATCTATTTTCTGTAAATTATAATTAGTATTTTCAAAAAAATTCCCTCTTTTTTTCCCTTAATTACGTCTGTTGCACATAAATTTATTCTTGAAACTGGTTTTCTGCACTAATACAATGGAGCTTGTCTTTTGCAGTTATCCCAAATTATATACTTGTTTTCAAGAAATATGCACGACTCATCGCTGCCATTCAGCACGCAGACAACTTCTGCACGATTAATGCTTAATTTAGTATGATCAAGTGCAAAATTCAGTCCCATTATTTTTCATAGTGACATTGCATTTGACGAGTACTTTTTATAGTTAGGAGTTCCACCTTACATAGAGAAAACGATCATTCCTTTATACTTCGAGATTGTAAAGGTTGAATAGAATTGCTAAGCTATTATGTACAATAATGTGCAGGTTGAACCAATCTTTAGCAGAGGTGTGGACCCTACCAGCAAGGAAAAAAGTCGAGCTTTAGTGGTGAGATGTTTTGTAAAGAATTTTTTCTTCATGATTTACTCAATAAAGTATTGATGATTTCTATCCTTTGTCGGTTACCCTCAATCTTTTTTACCATTGAAATAGGGAATTATATTAGAATCTTTTGCAAGCAAGTTCCGTACATTAAAGCACACCATTCCTCAGGTATGTACACCATCCTTTGCTTTTAATGATACATACGAAATTGATCAAATTTTAATTAAGTGTACCATGTTTTTCGAAGTTCAAACCTCATCCTGCTGAAAATTCAAAATCTCAAGTTTATCAAATCTGGAACAAGGTTACCCAATACAAGTATTAACTTTATGATGAAAGGAGAAACAATGATAAGTAATAGAAAAATAACTAAAGCAAACAATTATGTTTGTGATCATTTTCTGCAACATATTGGGAAAGATAAAAAATGATAATGCAAATGGTATTTTCCTTTTCAATGTATTAGTTTTTTTGGTTATCATTATTGTGGTGGAAGCAAAGAGTGAAGAGAATAACACATGTTGTATGTATACATTATAGATGAGATTCAAAAGGCTTTGTTGGATTAGTTGTAATTGTTGAATATTTTAACATTTATACAAAGATCTTGCCTAATACTATCCATCATTGTTGAGAAGTACCTAAAAGTTTTCTCACTAGCAAAAAAAAGAAAACAGAGTATATTAGATTAGTTTAAGATATATTGTCAAAACTTAGACTGGATTTATATAAAGTTTATAATATCACAATCTTGTTATATGGTTTAACGGAGTACTATTAATGGGTATAGACGTGGTTTAAGATGTCTCAAACTTACAGTCATATAATACAAGTTTTAACGTGCTAATAATATTAATGATACATTGGTGTCACTGACCATTAATTAATAATAATTTGGTTACACTGAGCCGCTAAAGGTTAATATTTGTCTAATATGAACTTATAGTCACACTTGTAGTCGTATAATACAAGTCTTATTGTGCTAATAGTCAATGTTTGATCTTCTTGATAGCTGCTTCAATATCCAGTCAAATCATCACATAATACAAGTGTTGATAGCTGCTCCGATATCCAGTCAAATCATCACATAATACAAGTGTTAACGTGCTAAGAGTTAATTTTGATCTTTTGGTAGTTATTCCAACATCCCTACACACGATCACATAAATACAAGTCTTAACGTGCTAATAGTTAGCTCCGATAAATATAGACATTTAATCAGCATGCCCAATCATTATGTAGCTGCCAAACTCAGCTTCCGTCATCTTTAAAGCTAAGATGAAAGCTCATATGAGTCTTCACAAGATTTCATATGGTATGTACATTGACTAATATTTATGCAACACCTAAGAATCCCTTCGTTTTGTCAGCCGAACCATATCAAGTGGGTAGAAAACTAAAGTTAAACTAAAATGTGTTAAATAAAGTTGCTATTCTGTTGTATGGACCGCTAAAACCCATTGCTGTTTCATTAGTATGCTGCAACGGTATGTTAAAATGTATTGCACAAATATATTACATTTTTCACTACAATATCTCAGGTTTCAATATGTTGTGCATTTTGTTTCTTACCATCTTCAACCGTTTTCCTAATCTACAATGAAAACGCTATAGCTGGATGATTGATCCCATTCGTGACAGACTAGAACGCATGCAATCTCGCTGCATACATAACTGCCGTGTGCAAGGCCATCGAGGTTGCAGCATGCCTCTTGGCCTGTACACGTTCGACTAGGCTGCTAACATTCATATAACTATCACAACACTGGGCTTCAGCGTGATAATTGTTCTTCCTCACATACATATAAAAAAACAGCCTGATATTGTCCCTATACTGATAAAAATTATACCACAAAAATTGTGTCCATCAAACAATCAGTATGTGATCAGAGTCACATTGATACTAATACAGTTTTCTAGAGAATATTATAGCCATGGCTATATAGCAAGAAATATCTTTTGAAAACAGAAGAAAACAAAGGAGATCAGAATGGATAAGAAGAGGGAGGACAGATGACACTCCCTCTTTTGATACCACCAAATGCCAAGAACCTGCTTCCAGTTGAATGCCTTCTTTTGAGAGAGCATCCCGATCCCTATTGTGCTCTTTGTACCTGTGTAAATGAGATTGAGTCAAAGACAGATTTGAAATTGAAGACAACTTCATCAGTAGGCCTCAAAAACAGATTTTCCATGTTGCAACCACCCTCTATTCAATCGATAACTACCAAAGAGTCACCAAAAACTTGAAGATTTTTTATTCCTTTTTCAGTAGCGAGGAAAATAAAAAATTTCAGAGCCAATAATTCAGCAAAATCATTTGTTCCTCTACCCATCCCTTCTTTGAACTCAAAGAAATGAGAATCATTGAGAAAAACAAATCCCCAGAACCACAAACAGGGGCATCCCCCTGACTTGCCCCATCAAAATAGGCCCATGCCCTCCTATTATCAATTTGTTCTTGTCTAATAAGTCTTGGGGGTTTGACCCGTTATCACAAAATCTAGCACTTGCGCAAAGCCTTCACAAGATGCTTGACCAGTGTAACATATGGAAGTAATTGCCACTATCACCTAAGCAAGTACTTCCCTCATTTTAGCGAAGGATAAAGATCCAACGCAAGGGAGGCTTCCCTAGCAAGCTAGAGGCAAGTCTACAACTCCCTATCTTGGTTACTTGATTAGCTAGGTCAAGGTTAAGGGCAAGGTTAAGGTGGATAAGACAAGGCAAGTTGATGGTGCACATGTGAGGGGTGATGTTAAGATAATCAATGATGTTTACTAAGCTAGAAGAATAAATTAAATGCCCCGAAACAATAGCTAAAAGAAAAGAGAAAAAAGTCAAAGAGAAAAATAGTTGTTGCAATAAAACTTGAAACAAGAGATGGTATACTTCAGCAATAGTAAGTTCATAACAGTAATAGTAAGTTGGTCCTAAATTAACAAGAATGCAATGTAAAGTATGCCGAATGTTAAGTAAAACATTATAAAACCATAAGCTAGTAATGGCTTGAAAGAAAGAGTATTGAACTATGTTAATTAGATGCAAGATGATGAGACCCTAATGGCTGAAAATGCAATTAATGCAGCAATGATGATGTTAGATGATGATTCTTAGCTAAAAGGCAAGACGTTGAGCTATAGATGATGAGGAATGAAATGCAAATGCAAAGTCCCAAGGCTAACATCAAGTCATTGGGAGAGAGAAAGCTAAACTAGGGTTTTATATCACTTGCAACAAGAGAAAGACTAGTGCCTTTCCTAAGTCTTTGGGCATATGGAGTCAATGAAACTCCTTCAATGGAGGCTAAAAGAAAGAGAATACTTGAAGATCAAAACCCTAGGATTATACAATCATAATTCTAAGCTTAATCTTCTAAGAAAACAAACCCTATAGTTTATACCATCATAAACCCTAGGTGTCATCCTATTTCTTCTATAGTGTCTACCAAGAGATCAAGTGGAACTAGGTTAAACCCTAGAATTTATACAATCATAAACCCTGGATTCTAACCAATAAAGACAAGGTTATGGGGTATGTACAATCACAATCCCTAACTTGACCCTAAATACTTCATTAAAATTAAGATGGATAAAACAAGGGAAGGGGATGAACAATTACAATCCTTCCTTAGGGTTTCTAACAAAATTTTTCAAGGAAACAAGATAACATGCAATTTATCAACCATTTGATAGAGAATTCACCTAAAATACCATGAACAAACATAAATACTTGGAAAGAACACACTATAACAAGTTTCTGTGCATGAGTAAACCCTAGTTTCATGAAACATCCACCAAAAGAAAACAACATCCACAAGATTACTCCTCCAAAAGTACACAACCATCTATTACACCATAAATTTATTCTTTTCTCAACCTTATAAATCATCCATTCCCAACCCCATAATCATTGAGTTTAGTATGAAACCCTAAAGACTTAAACCCTTAATGCAAATTAATCTACTAGTAAGGGAACACGTGATGGATATACCTAATATTATCTTCATTAACCACATGAGAAGAGACAGATGATTTATGCATATTAACCCTCATGTCTGTATCTACACAATACAACTCAAGAAATTCTTTTAACTTTACAGCAACGATTCTAGTCCCATCACAAAGTAAAAGGACATAATCAACGAACAACAAATGAGATAATGATAAGGATTTTCCCAACATTGTACCTTTAAAGTTCAAATTTTTCTGGCCTACATAAATGCCCTATTGAGTGCCTCTACTACTATTAGAAACATTACTCATGATAACAAGAAACCTTCCCTGATACTCTTGTATGGTGTAATGTCCCTTTCCGAGTAGGAACTCCAAAGAGGAGCGATTAGTAGTCTAAACATCCCCGTTAGACTATAGCCAGGGAGATATAAGGTCACTTGATGTTACTTTACTAGAGCATGTTATAATTTGAAATTGACAATAAGTGAAAAGTGGGTAAAAGCGCCTTTAAGTGATTTTGAGCTAAAAATAGAAGGGCACAGAAGTGAGGGAGCTAAGAATAGAGGTCAACAAAGAATTAGGGTTTTGGAGGAGTATGTGAGGAGGAAAAGAGACCTAATTCCTCATTATCTAGATTTATGATTTGAGAGTGAGCTCTGAGGTGACTTCACAGGTTTAGGCGAATCAGTGACTTTGTGGATTCCAGGAGGAATACACCCAGAGGTTGATTTTAGTGTTGAGAGACACACCCTAGTCACCGGGGAGGTCATAGATATCTTCCATCGATCTTTAGCAGAAGTTACTTAGGTTGCAGCAGCAAGGGGGCACTTATTCAGGGTGAGGGCACAACTTCTGAGGAGACTTAGATATTCGACTTGTCCTAGCTAGGGAGAATCCAGGGATTCTGTTTCGACCTAGTTGAGAGGAAGGTAGGACGCATCTATTGACTGGTTTCTCGTCAGATCCTGATGGAGAAATCATCTTGGGCATGTTATCCCCCACTTTTAGGGATAACTAGGAGATCCTGTCTCGAGGCCCACAGGTCCTAGACATGGAGTACCGAGAGTCGGATTGACTTTAGCATGGCCCTGGAGGGCCCACCTTTTCCTCCTTTTAGCGCCTCTATCTTGTCAGCAGCAGCAACATCCATCACCATCAGCTTGGTCTTGTGTCAGAGATGGTTCTTGCTCCATGAGGTAATTGAAGATTTTCAGGTCCTATCAAGCTTGCCCATTGGGTCTGTCTTTGACCACAGTTAGGCTTGTTGTTGTCCTAATATACACTTGCTAACGTGAGCTAAGTCCAACTCACTTAGTGTGTCCTCGGAGACACAATGTCTAGGTTCCAAGTCCACACTGTCACCTTGACTGGAACCTCTTCCTTCTAGGCTTACTCCTAGGGAAGCCAAGGGGGGTAGTCCCTAGTTACTAGATTAATTTTAGTTTGAATGTTCTAGGAGTTAGTTTTAATTTGTTATAGGCTAAAGGGGAAAACTAGCCTAAGATGATCAAGCAGCTAATGCAAAGTGCAACTCTATTCTATATGTGAATCAGCCCTTTCCCTAAGTCAACTAAGACTAGTGCCTAAGGTTGGGCAATGGGGTCAACTATGTTTGAGGGTGGTTTATTACAGAAGTATTACAAGTAAATCAAGTTAAACTACCCACAAACCCAAGATTATGATTACTTACAAAAAAATACTAGTTGTTACAATGATTACACCATTTACAAAGATACAACAAAATACAAAGATACAAAGAAGTGTAAGTGTTCAACAATTTGCCAAGCATGCCCCAATAGCACTTACTCTATTGGACCGCCTTCACTGGCCACCACATAAAGCACTCAAGAATCAAAGAAAGTGATGCCTCCCCAAGTGGGATACTCAACACTTTCTTGACTCACACCACAACAATCAATAAACAAGATATTTCAATGTTATAGCCAAATATTCACAAAGACATAAGAAACATAACCAATAAGTTGCAATAGAGATAGCTTAAACAAAGAGGTTATCACCAATGTGTTTGCCTATGCATACATCTAATATCCCCCGAACATATAAAGGTGATCTATGCAACTAAGTGTTTAAGGAGTTTCTTAAAGATTGATTAAATTTTTACTTCCCTTCCCCCTAAACTAGATGTGTGCTTCAAGCTTCCTCCTCCCTTGGCCAAATGACTGCCTGGTGCTCAAGATAGTAAGGCAAACGAGGCCTTACCCTAGCTTCCTCGGTCATCCCTGACAGTAAGAGTTCTCCCAGGAAGGATCTCCCCAACGAAATCACGAGACGGTCCCCCGCCACTTCCGCCTGGGTGTCCCTCAAACCCGTTTTATATGGTGGAGATGGATGAATGAGGCCCCTAAAATGTTTCTAAGTGTTGTTATGACCTGCGGGTGGGTCTTTAGATGTGTTGGGTGAATTTTAGACAAGTTTTAGACACTTAAAATTTAATGTTTAAGGGTATGGCCGAATTGAAAGTGCTCACAGAAATATGTTTTAAAGCATGAAAGAAAGAGCATTCACCACATGAAACTTAAATGGAAATGATATAAGAGATATGCTAACTAATTATAGACCATTCCACATAAAGATTGCAAGTTTAAGTGTGAGATATTAGCCAAGAACAACTTGCTGCAATAACAGAAAATTAAACTTGCATGAAAGAAAATTTAAGTTATGTATGTGAACAAATAATCATGAAGCAAGATAACTTAAACTTAAAGAGAGTGCTTGCAAAGTAAATCTGAAAATGAAATGACTTAGAATGTGAGGTTATGCCACAAGCGGTAAATGAACATTTAGCAATAAGAACATCACATCATCATTATTTAACTTAGGATTAAGATCTACCATCAACCATGTATGTAAAAGTGTTAAATCATATGAAAGATGTAAGCATGAAGAAAGAAAAGATTTAACAAGTTATACTTAAGATCTTAAACCCAAATACTAGATCACATATGCTAGAACTAAGCAAGCTAAATGACTTATGTTACTAAAGATCTAGCATTTAGAGGACATTATAAATCATTTAACCATTTAAACATGAGATCATGAGCATATCAAATGAAACAACTTGGAGGAAATAGAACTTAGAAATGATGATAACTAAAGATATTCTAACTAGATAGCATCATAAATCATCACAAGTTAATTTCCCTTTAAGCCAAGGCGATTTTGGGGATGACTCCCCCAAGGTGCCGGCAAGTTAGATTAATATTACTGAGATATAACTGCACAGGAAAGTAGGGCATTTAGTCTTATGTCTTCGAAGATACGAAGATTAGACAGGCTCTTGGCTGACTGCTCAGGCAGAAACTATCTCAATAGTATTAATACTTATAGCTATGATACCAAATTTTAGAAGCAAAATGATAAAACTTGAAAGAAAACACCACTGCAATGGCCAAGGTGGAGGCAAGCCTTCCAATATTGGCCAAAGAGGGTAGCTAAACTACAATAACTTAATGAAATGAAAGACAAACTAAACTAACAATATATGGACAAAAGAATAAACTAAGATAAAGAATAAACAAACTAATATAAGCTAGCTTATGATTTAGGGCCCAAAAGAGTGAAAAAAATATGGAAGAAACTTAGAAATTTGAAGGAGAGAAGGAGAAAAATGTTACCCAACCAAGTAGAAGTGTGTTGGAGAGCCTCCTAGGTGTTTTTGGGCAGCATATACCTTCAGATCTGTTACTAACCTGCAAAAAACAACAAACAAAAGCTTGCTGGAAATGCTGCAAAACACACCAAATATGTTACAGAAAATTTCTGTTTTTACATAGAAATTTCCAGCAAAGAAATCAGAAATATAAAATTGATTTTTTGACCTATCTAAGAGATGGTTAGCTACAGAAAATAATATGGAATGACAGCAATATATCAGATCCAAAAGAAAATGCAAGAAGTTTATGCAAGTAATGGTTGAAATCTGCTCTAAAGTCTCTTCCAAACCACAACCTGTGAAGCAAATCTGCACACTAAACACAATGTGAGTTCATAGCAACATAGTATGGTGATTAGTATAGAAAAAATGAACTAATTCATAACCCTATCTAATCAGCAATACATAGATCATCAACACTAATGTTTATTTGACCTACCCAAGTAAACTAATTTACCCAAGATGCTAACAAATAAAATCACACAATGCAAAAGAACAAGATCACCTCATGTTTAGTTGATATACAAGACTAATCTTAGTAGATCCAAAGTTCCTCCAAAGCTTTTCTTATTGCATCCAAAAAATGTGAGAACCTTGGGCAACTAATTGCTCCAAAGATCTCAAGAGAAAATGAGTGAATGAAAGATGGCAAGAGCAAGAAGATGGCAAGATTTCGGTAGCATAACATTATCTCAAAGAATGGTGAGTAAAAGAGTGAGGAGGGGTTCTCTTTATACTTGGAGAGGCAAACCTACCTCTCTTGGATCAATGCCAAGTGTCCACAACCAAGCATAAGAGTAGATCTCAAGGCTAGGGTACACCATCTAGGGTTTGAAAGCTAGATCTAGGGTGTAGGAAAAAGTAGGAGGTGTTGGGATCAAGCAAAGAG
>JASDQU010737869.1:260891-282436 GCA_032191745.1 Picea mariana
TTTATGTCTATTAATTCACCCACATTGTGAATTAATTGTCACTTTATGACTTAAGTGACATATTTCACTTTTGACTTAAAACTCCTAAGTCAAAGTGAAATTAGAATCATAAAGTAAAGTACAAGGGTAATAGTCTTCTCCCTTTGTGCTTAGAGACTCATAAGCACATGGGGACCACTTTCCAAGGTACCCAAATCTCAAGAGTGATGAGTCAAGGTATCATGGTATGTGTCACTTTGATCATCAAAACCCTTGAATATGTGCATCTGATTCCTTTTATTTCTAACAAATGCTTGGATCTTATACTTGCCCACTTGACCATGTCTGGGGGGATTGACAAGATGCCCTAGTAAGCCTGTGTCCGTAGGTTTTGGTTTGCCACTTGGGGGTTTTCTGAAAAGCCATCGTCCGCTCCCATCATAGCTCCACTTTTTCATCTTGCTTCCTGCTCATCTGCCCCATTACACTTGTCCGGGCACTTGGTTGACCTATTTTTAGGATTGCACCTTATCTTGTGGGAAGAAGGGGCTAAAGGCCTAGAAGGTAAAATCAAGTTGGAAAAAGATAAGAGCCTAAGAATACAACCTCAAGATGCTTCGCCCAGGGATCCCCGAGAAAGCAATAAAATGATTCTCAACAAGAAACAAGAGGAACCCGTAAGAAATAATAAAACAAGACCTAGTCAGAGGATAGGGGGTCTCATCATGAGCCAACATATTAGGTCCATGGGTACCTAGTGGTATGACATTACCACCAGTTGGTTACCACGCCAGGGTAGTGACCCTTGGTTGCATGACCAAGGGAAAGGGGGTCTCATCACGAGCCGACCTTCTCATTTCTACGAAATTACTTGTGGGTAAGACTGCCACCACTGGTCACCACTCCAGGGCAGTGTCCCCTGATTAGCCTCTTGAAGAAAAAGAAATAAAATATTAAAAGAATAAAAAAATAAAAGGCATGGGCTTGGAAAAAGTTGCATCGAGGACAGGTGCAGCTCACCTTCTACAAAGGCACCCACAAGTAAGCTTTGCACCCTCTGCTTTCATTGCACCCACTTGCCTGGACATCCCTTATCCACATCACCCACTTGCATGGCTCAGATAAGGTCTCTTCTGGAAACTTTCCTCTTCCAGTGGACACTAGCCCAATAGGACGCCCTGTCACTTTCTCCAAACTTGTATTGCAGGCTTGTATAATGTCTTTGAGCTTTTAACTAGGGTAATAGGGGTTTTATGCACATGTTTAATAATATTGATGATGAGATGTGATTGACATTGCTATGATTCCTGTGACTTATGAACCCATGGAGGGCATAGCTGTTGATTTGCAGGATCATGCCTGATGGACATGTACCATGTTGGATCGATACACATGGGGAGATGATCAGTTAGAACCTCCATGGGGCTGAAGAGCCCACTAGATGGATGCTGGGACCCCATCAGGGGGCAGAGACAAGACAGAGATGGTCAGAGGCTTTGCACTAGAGAAGAGGAGGACGTTCCACCAGAGGCACCCTGGCAGAGCTTGACCTAGGGGGGTTGTCCCTTCTCCATTAGAACAATGACCCTGGAAGGCTTGGGATGTCACCCATGATGATCATGATGTCATCCAGCCTTATGGACATCTTGGGAGACAGATTTGGTAGTGTTGGCACATGTGGCAGGTTGGAGAAGCCCAAGGAAGGCTAACGTTTTGCTCCAGGATGCTGCATTTTCCCTGGAAGGGGCTAACGTCACCCTTAAAGGGGCATGACGTCTCTCTTTAGCTTGATTAGGTTTTAATTTAAGCATTTAATGTAAAACAATATGATTTTTAGTATTTTGGCCTTGTCAGCCTTTTTATGACCCAAAAGTGAAATTAGGTCATGGTACAGTATAAATTGAGGGTTCTTACTCTCATTTTTTCATGATCTTTGACTCACTCATTAGTGAGGTTTGAAATTTGCGCTACACTTGAGGTTCTTGGCTGAAATTGTGAGGTGCACTTGTTGAAGGAAGGCATTTTTGGAATTTCTCTTGATGGAGAGTGTTACAACTAGGGTTTGCTATGCTATTTCTTGGTGAAAGTAAGTGAATTTCTTCAAAACTTCTTAATTGAATGGTTGTATTATTATTTCTTACATATATTATTATGATTTGCTGAATAAACCCTAGGTGACAAGCACACATTGTAGGTCCTTGTCTCATGTCCCCGTCAAGAATTGCAGCCATTATTTGAAGAGAGAAAGAGCCTAGCCTTAGCTACACTCTATTACTCCTTTTCTTTGCTAGCCGTTTTACTTTTCTGAGCTAAGAAGAAGAAGATGCATCAAGGCCTAGTTCCCCTACACTTTGATGAGTCAATTTTTCTAGGGTTTGTTGGTAAAGCCTTGCCATAGCAACACGTTGCCTGCAAAACCTCTTGTCTTAGTCTTATGCCACTTTTTGAGCTAGCTGTTTTTGCCATTGACCTAAGAAAGGAAGAGAGAGCACTGAGGCCTAGTTCCCCTACACCAAAGTGAGCCTCTCTCCCCTAGGGTTTTGACCTTGAGGCCTTGCCATAGCAACACCTCAAGGATTGACTCTCCAGTCCTTAGCCTTACTATCTTCCTTGATTCTTCAGCTCCTGCGTCCTCCTTTTGACTCCATTTGCCCTAGGAACGCATTGATCTAAGACCTAGCTTGTGAGTACTATGATCAAAACCACTCTCAAATACTTTGAATGAAACCCTAACTATTCTAGCCCTAGCCTAGAGCTAACCTTACTAACTGAATGCTACCGTCATCTCTTGCTATCAAACTCTTTGTGCAACTATCATTTTCTCTATGAGCAATTGGATGGTTATTTAGAGGCATTACTAAAAATGAAGTGTTGATTATTACATTGAATGGCACGTATTCTAAACATTTATTGAAGAAGTGATGTAACGTTGTATATCATTGCTATTTTATAAACATTGACTTCGTCAATATTCATTATTCAATTGTTTATACATCAGATAGTCATTGATTAATGAAGTACTAACCAAGTGAGTAAGCTTGCATATATTTGTTTCTTGTTGCTTTTGTCTTGGGCAGGTGCATCTCTATCTTTGGATATACTTCTCTTTATTGGTTGTTAGCCGGACTATCTACACAGTGGTGATTTGTGAGGGGGGAAATTTACCTTTGTCTTACAATCCTTTGCCTTCTCAAAACCCCAGGTCACCGGGGACATCTCCCGTGGGCCTTACCTCCCTAAACAGAAAGAACCTTCCCATTGAGGTGACATTGGGTGGGATTGGTTCCAATTACGCTAGTTTGCCTCCTCTTATCTGCTTTTATCCTAACTACAAACTATGCGATAACAGGGCACATCATTCATCCAGTGAGGGCGCAACAGTTGGGGAGGATACATTTAGGGTTCTCGAGAGATCACCAGATCAGATCCAGGGAAACCCTTTAGACCCATTATAGAGGAGCCTAGGGAGATCAGTTTGAGACTACTACAACCAGATTTCGACGGTGAAATATCTGGGGCGCAGTTATTGGCAGCCGTTGGGCGCAACTCCCTAGGGGGATCCATCTGGGGTCCGTACAGTTCAATAGAGGGACAATCTTCAGTGGGACAGACACCGAGAGTGTGTATGAGGTCAGGGCGCATTGTTTGAGATAGATTCTAGGCATATTCGAGGAGTTTAGCCACCAGGGCGAACTTTCTAGTCTT
Organism: Picea mariana; assembly: GCA_032191745.1. NCBI lineage: Eukaryota > Viridiplantae > Streptophyta > Pinopsida > Pinales > Pinaceae > Picea > Picea mariana. The sequence continues at coordinate 264,576 of JASDQU010737869.1, forward strand.
ACAACAGTTGTTGTAAGAGTTGTCGTAGCATGCAGCAGATCCTACTGCTTATCCATTGATCCAACAACATTCTTCTATTTCTTGGTATCATTGTTTTAGTTTTCTTATTGTATTCCGGCTAAGATCCCTTTTGTCTTTGATTTAGCCGAGAGATTTATTTTGTTTCACCACATGCGGCATTGTATTGTCTTATTTCATAATACATAGATTGCAGTCGTTTTGTGTTCTTTATCTATTGCATGTTTGATCATATACTGTTAAACAACCATTTCACATGAAAAATCACCACTCATGTTAAAACTGAGTTATTAAACGCATCCATAAACCCAAAGTGTATCAATTCCAACAACAAATACTAGGCAGTTGAGTCACCTAATCCGATCTGCAGAATTAGGGATATTATAGTGATATCAGAGCTTTAGTCTTGCTAGCCTGTGACTAAGGTCAATGAGTTCAGCAGAGGACCGAGAGGGACGTGAGCACGTAGGCGACGAATATGTCACTTACAATATACGTAGGGAGAGGAGACCTAGGCCAGATTACCCCCCCTTTCCTCCCAATTCAGAGGAAGAGGAAGAGGTGCATAAGGAAGCAGAGAGAAGGGTAGAGCACGAGGCAGAGCGTGAGGCAGAGAGGATGATGGGAGGCAGATATGAGAGACAAGAGGGCAGTGGCAAGGTCCCCATGGACCCAGAGGCAACCTTCATGCCGGTACTCAACAACTTAGTGGTTAGTCAACAGGCTATGACTCGGTTGTTGGCACAGATGGCCGATAGATTGGCCATGGGGAGCACACCAGACACACATGCCCCACATGCAGTGCAGGGGAACTCAGGGGTAGGCAAGAAACCCCATTCACCTACTTGCACATATACTTCTTCGAGTAGGATTCCTAGGCCATTATTCCCCAGTTTCTAGAGGGCACCCCCAGCAGCAGCACAACAATCGATAGCACAGAGGCAACCCACATAGGCAAAGGATATTGACGAGTATAGGAGAGAGTATGCAACATTGGGACTAGATTTTCATCAGGACATGATCGTAGTTGAGTATTGTGGACTAAGGCTTAGGAACTGTCCTAGGGATACTTAGAAGGGAGGACAACAACAAAAACAACAGGGGCATAACATAGACTTCATCCAAAAAGTTGGTAAACTCACTATACCTTTTTTAGACAGATCATCCAAATGCACTGCCAGAGCTTGGGTACAAAAACTGGACACATACTACAAGCTCAACTAGATGACAGAGACTGAGGTCATCAATTTCGCTACCTCGCATTTGGAGGGTGAGGCACATGAGTGGTGGCATCATGGACTGGTGACGTTGGGTCACAGTCACATCACTTCTTATAGAGAGTTCATAGAGAGGGTCATGGACAAGTTTGACAGGAGGGATCCAATGATCCATTTCAGGGACTTAGCTTAGTTGAGGCAGACTGGCACGCCAGAGGCATTCATGACAGAGTTCTAGAGGGTATCCGTGGTAGTGATAGACATTTCAGAGCCCAGGTTGGTCATGCTTTTCATAGAGGGGCTCAAAGAACCCTTGAGAGGATGGGTGAAGGCCTACAGGTCTCACACATTATAGGATGCCATCCTACGCACTAGGGATCTAGCAGACTCAGTGCCAAAAACTAAAAATTTCTCCAAACCCTTTGTGCCATAGAAGGACAGAGATAGGAATCCATTCAAGAGAGAGTGGAAGGGCAAGGAGAAGTTGGATGATGAGACGAGGCGAGAGCTTATGAGGAAGAAGCTCTGCTTCACCTACAAGGACCCTTGGGTCCCCAGCCACAGGTGCATGGGAAAGGGAGATATACATTATATTGAAGTGGCAGCAGACAATGCAGACAACGAGGAGGAGGAACAAGACAATGGATCCACTAACACAGAGGAGGAGCCATCACAGGCGAAGGAGCAGCCTCCACGGAGACAACTGACACCGGTAGGGACCATACCACCCTTGTGAGAAGGCTAATAGACGAGAACCAACAAAGGGAGGAGTCATAGCGACCCTTTTTGGTATTCCTAGGTATGACACCCTCCGGATCAGAGGAACTATTCAGGGGCAGAGGGAAATTTCCCTGCTAGATGGTGGGGCCACCCACAACTTCATTGATGCTTCATTGGTATCGAGGCGAGAACTTTAGACATGGGAGTTTGAGGGGTTTGATGTTGCATTAACAGACGACCACACAATGGAGTGTATTGACAGAGTCCCGGACTTGGAGGTAAAGCTAGGTAACTACACTGTGAGAGACACGTTTTATGTAGTTGACCTAACTGACACAGATTTGGCGTTGGGAGTCTAGTGGTTGATCACCTTGGTAAAGAACACGACCAACTACCAAACCCTTGAGATGGGGTTCAGAGACAGTGAGGGGAAGAGGATTGTCCTGAGGGGCATGTTGACAGGGGTGCCCATGACAGTTTTGTCCAAGAGGATGGAGAGGATCTTCAGGCATGGGGAGGTAGCTTATGTAGTAGAGTGCTTGATCACCACACATAAGGAGTTAGATGGCCAACAATAGTATCAAACAAAGATTAGGACTTTGTTGGGGCGACATCAACAGGTTTTTGGTTTGATTCCACCAGGGAGACGACCTGATAGGGGGTTTGAGCACACCATTGAGTTGGAGGAGGGTGCTAAACCCATGATTACAACACCTATTGTCATCCTCAAAGGTTCAAGGATGAGATAGAGAAAGAAATCAAGGAATTGCTAGCGATTGGACACATCAGACCCGGTAGTAGCCCATTCACTTCTTTAGTTGTCTTAGTCCTGAAGAAGGATGGTACCATGAAGATGTGTATAGACTATCGGGATTTGAACAAGAAAACCATAAAAAACCAGTTTCCTATCCCATGCATTGATGGAAAAACTGCATGGGGGAGTTTTCTTCTCTAAGATGATCTTTGCTTTGGATATCATCAGATCCGCATTCGAGAGTAGGATATAGAGAAGACGACATTTAGATGCCACTTTGGTCATTTTGAGTTTCTGGTTATGCCATTCGGGCTAAACCAATGCACCAACTACATTTCAGTCTTGCATGAACCATATTTTCAGGGATCACTTGAGGAAATCGGTATTGGTATTCTTCGAAGACATCTTGGTATACAACAAGACATGGCATGAGCACTTGAGGCACTTGGATGAGGTACTCAGCATCATGGAGTCCCAGTTACTATATGCCAAGGAGTCAAAGTGTGAGTTTGGCATGACAAAGCTGCTTTATTTGGGCCACATTATTAGCGCACAAGGGGTACATGTGCACTAGGAGAAGATCAAGGCTATTTTGGACTGGCCAACGCCAAAGAACGTGACAGAGTTGAGGAGTTTCTTTGGGCTATGCAACTATTACATGAGGTTTGTGAGAGGTTTTTCATAGTTGGGGGCACCACTCACTGATCTCACCAAACGGGGCCTTCATCTGGACTGACAAGTCACAGAAGGAATTTGATCACATGAAGGAAGTCATGGGCACATGCCCAGTTTTAACATTGTCAGACTTCACACTGCTGTTTGTATTGGAGTGATGCATCAGGAGAGGGGATCAGAGTAGTGTTGATGCATGGAGGACACCCTATTGTGTTTGAGAGCAGAAAGCTCAGTCAGCCCGAGAGGCTGTACTCGATCTATGACAAGGAAATGCTTGCAATCATGCATGCCTTGAACAAATTCAGAAAGTACTTGGTGGGAAACAAATTTGTGGTCAAGACAAACCATAATAGCTTGAAGTATTTCCTTGAGCAGAAGCATCTCAATGAGTGTCAGCAGAAATGGGCGACAAAGGTCCAGGCCTTTGATTTTCACATAGAGTATTTCCAGGGTAAGAAGAACATTGTGGCGAATGCATTTTCTATGAGACCAACCGCTTGTTCTTTGATGGAGATTTCAGCAGATTGGAAATGCCACTTGTTAGTGGAATATTCCAAGGAGAAGTTCGCTTGTGAGATTTTGGATGGGCAGGTACAGGATGAGAGCTACAAATTCATTGGCGATGTCATGTTCTACAAAGATCGAGTCTACCTAGTGCCAGGATCGGGTCTCAGGAAGAAGATTATGGTTGTAGTACATGACTCCCCACTAGCAGGCCATCATGGGTTTTTCAAAACTTGCAAGCAGGTCAGAGAGAGATTCTCTTGGAAGGGTCTTGTTATCGCACAATATGTACTTTCCCAAGCCCAAAAGGCAAGTAGGCCTAGATTGACTTAAAACAGAGGTAACCCTATCACTGTCACCCTAATAGGGTACCTCTTTTTCTTTAGGAGGAAAACTTCACTCCAAGGGAGACATCCCAGGACCTAGTTGGTTGATGAAGGAGGATAAGACAAGATAATACCACCCCTCTCTAGGTCACTCAAATGAATGAAGTCACTTGGAATGGTTAAGTCAAAGGGGTTATGGGGAAATAAGGTGAATGATACCTGCCCTTTACCAAAGAAACAACAAACGTTAACCAATGATATCAATACATTCATCTAGTGACTTCAATATAAAATGTCTGATACCAAGCAAGTTTATGTAATAAAGATAGATGTGTAGCAATAGTAATAAGTCCAAAAATTGTAACTTATAAGGACAATGTAATATAAAGACTTTGTAATAGTATTTCTTACAATTTCCAGATTAATAGAAGCCAAATGATGCCTTTTAAAGGGCTGTCAAATTACTTATAACAACAGCAAATTAACAACTATGACAGCAGTAGACAACTTCAGAAGAGTACCTTGTTAAGGCAATTTAGTAGATACTTTTAGTATTTAATGATTGTGGCTTGCCTAGTACAAATTTTGGGTGGCTTATCAATCAACATATGGGTTTAAAAGGCTGTCAAAAGTGGTTGTAACAGCAGAAAAATAAGAGTGATGACAGCTGCAAGAAACCTTCAGAAATGCACTTTGTGAAGAGCAATTTAGGCACAATTTAACTTGAACTGATATTACTTTGCTTCATGCAAATTTCTGGGTTGGTTTAGTTAATGTTATAGGCTAAATGAGTTGCTATATAGTGGCTGTAGCAGTGTTAGCAACAGAAGCAAGTTAGTACCCTAAAACTTGGTTAATATGTTAGGTCAAGTTGGTAGAGATAGCAAGTGAAGTTGACTGTAGTCTTGTCAAAGAATAGGATAAGAGGACTAGTGCCTTCAAGGGTAATGGAGTCAAAGCGGATGGCTTCTTCTAAGGCTGAAAATCAATTTATGATAATGCACAAAAGTCTAAGAGGGAAAATGCATAGGAGAAGTAGTAACTTAAGTCCCCCTATGCATTAACCTTGAGAGACAAGATGCTAGGGTGTAGGCAATTCTAGGCCCTAGCGCCTTGCTCTCCTTAGGCCTCTTATGGAGTAAAATTTATGCAACAATAACTAAGTTAAAATCCTTAGAGTGCTAGTAAAATAGGGCTCTAGGGTTTTACTCGTTACTAGATCAATTCAATGAAAATCTTGGCAAATGAAAAAGTAAGAAAGTAGCAATTTAAGTCTCTTACTTCAAGCATTAAGTACACCATGCAATTTCATAATCTTGTATGAGCAAATAAAACTATACAATACACCATTCAATAGATGACAAAAAATGCAGATTTTACTTGCACCAAGAATAATCATGAGAATACCATGCAAGATCACCACAAAAACTTCCAAGAATGATTTAAGTTGCAAAAAATAGCCTTATACAAGAGTGCACCTCACAATTTCAGCCAATAACCGTCACTAGGGCGCCAATTTCAGACCTCTTGTCTTAGATGACAAGTTGTGATGTAAAAATGAGAGTACTTTATGTTTATTTATACAAAATTTTGACCTTTAATTAATTTTAGGTAAAAAATAAGGCTGACCTGACCAATTTACAATAAAATTCAATTTTGACATAATAAAAATTAATTAGCATCTAAAGACACCTCCAAGGGTGACGTCATGCCCTTCTAGGGTGACGTTGAGGCTCATAAGTGAAACGTTGAGCTAGAAAAGTGGGGCACTTGGCCTCTAGAGGCCCTAGATGATGCCCACACGTGCCATCACGCTAATAAATGCCCCCAAAATGAAACCCTAGCTCTGGATGACGTCTAGGGCTACGATGGTGATGTCCATGGCCCTCAAGGGCTAATGTCCATGTGGAAGAGAAAGGTCCCCCTAGGTCTAGGTCTGCTAGGGTGCCTCTAAAGGCAATGTCTTTTTTTTCCCGGTGCAAGTCTTCAATTTATTCTTAGCCTTGGCTGGGGTTGCAACATCCATTTGTGGGCTTGTTAGCACAAATTTCTTCCCTCCAATTTGAGCTGATAAACTTGTTATGACAGTGGTAAAAACTTGGCTAATTATAGGAGAAATAGCCCCAGATGTCACGGGCTAAACCCCTCTCCGTTTGGGCTAGTTCTTGCTAGCCTCTGGGGGAGTCCCTAGGCACAATGAAGTGCCTTGCTGGCTGATCTAAGGTCTGATTTCTGCGCTGAAAATAAAAAATCAGTGAGCTGTTTTGTCTTGGACAACATGTGAAAGTGGTCCAAAACAATGAGAAAATCGATCTTATACGCTTGGAGGGAACCTGAAGGGTTAGCACAATGAAGATAGACTAGAAAGAAGATGAAAACTATTCAAAATGATCGAAATTAACCATGATAAACAGTTCAGAAAATGACATATCAGATTACAAATTTACCATAATATTGTCAAGAAAAGAGGCTCGAATGACAAACACACACTTCTTTATTGATAAAGCTTCCAAGAGAGTTGATTGCACCACAATTGACAAGCCTACAACTGATACAATGACTACTTTGCTCAAAGAGGAGCCACTAGACTAGAGAAAGAGAGAAGAGAATGAGAGAGACACTATGCTGCCACTGCAAGAACCGACGAAATAAGTCAAGGCAAGCCTCCAATATATAGCTAGTGAGGGCTCACATCCAAACGAAGACAAAGGGCGCATGAGAGGGGTAAAAATCGATTCTAAATGAGATGACAGAGAGTGAGGTGAGGTGCATGGCATGCATGGGAGGAGGTAGTTTTAAAAACTCATGCGACCTATCCTTCCCTCATACATTAATTATTATATGCTCCAATTTTAGGAATATGCTCCCTTGCCTAGGTGGATGCCACATCACTGCTACATGTCAAACTCGGAGGTTTCCACTTGGCACTTGTAATGTTCCTAACCAGATCTGATTGGAACATTACAGTGGTATCAAAGTGAAAATTCCTACCAACCTGAGGGGTCTTCCATAAGGAAAGATGGAGTCTATGGACTTTGCTAGAGTCCTCCCTTCTAGAAAATTGGTTGTCCTCAAGCAATAACTGAATCAATCCACATATAATACTGGGGTCCTGTTGCCGTCCTTATACACACTTGCCAACGTGAGCTAAGTCTTGCTCACTTAGTGTGTCCTCGGAGGCACAATGCCTAGGTTCAAAGTCCACGCTGTCACTTTGACTTGAACCTATTCCGTCTAGGCTAACTCCTAGGGAATCCAAGGGGGGTAGACCCTAGTTACTAGATGAGATTAAGAATTTAATGTTCTAGGAGTTGGTTTTAATTGGCTAAAAGGTCAGGGGGAATCTGGCCTATGATGTTAATCAGCAAATGCAAGATGCAACTATCTAAGTATGAGAGTCAGACCTTTTCCTAGGACAACTAAGACTAGTGCCTAAGATTGGGCAATGGGGTCAACTAGATTAAGGGAAAATTAATTACAAGTTACAAAGTATTACAACAAGATAGATACAACTTAGATACAAAAGAATATCTAAGATATACAAGCTAAATTAGATTAGATACAAGATATTGAAAGAAAGCCTAAGATATACAGATTAAGACTAAGCTAGATACAGTAGATACAAGATATTAACAATTGCTTGAAATGTGCAGGAAAAGAAGATATTCAAAGATGAACAACCATCAACACATCAAGCCAACCATGCTCACAACAGATAGACTTCCGTTGCACTGCTTTTCAATGGCCAAAAGACGCCAAGTACTCAAGACCCAGTCAAGAGAATGCCTCTAGGTGGATGCACGTTGATTGAAGGATCACATCACAAATCAAAAACACGAGATAGATGAAAAATGTTGAAAATGTAATGTGTGTTCCAGATGACAAGATATAATCACTTAAGCAATAATTCTACAACACATAAAAGATAACTTGCATATGAATTGAAAGACAATGAGAACAATTTCTTGCAAGTGTAAAATTCAAATTGCAGGTGTTGCAAACCTAGGATTGAGCTAAGTGATTAAGTGTGATTAATTTTAGCCCTATCTAGATGTCAACCCAAAAACTTTCCTCCCCTAATTATCAAGTGATTGTTGGATGCCTAAGACGTGAGGCAACAAGGCCTACCCTAGCTTCACAGGTCAGTCCTAAGATCAGAGTACTGCTGGAAAGGACGCCGTGCACCGTGAGACCGTCCCCGGCCTAGCACCTTCCACTGCCTTCCTCCGACCCCGTTTTAAATGGCGAAGATGGTGAGTTATGTTGTCCTATTAAGTCTAATTAATTAATTTTAGACCTATGAGCTAAGTATTGCAATGTACGTTTGAGTGCTTGTAGCTTGCTCAAATAAAGTTGCCAAAGTACTGAAAATGAGTGTGAACTTTTAAACAATGAAACTGTAGATTTAGTTCTTAAGTGTTGAGTTATTGCATGTGAGTATTAAGAACTGAAAGTGCTGATTGTGAAAATGAAAACTGAAAAACGATGTGAACGCTGAAGCCTTTGAACCAATAGATTGCAAGTTAAATTTTAATTTCCGGAGAAGACCTTGGGGAGTCGGGACCCAAACCGGAATTAATGATTGAGTTCTTAGATTATGAGATCGCACATATGAAGTGTAAGAACTGAAAGTAACTTGCGAAATTGAAAGAATGATTAATTGAGCCCTTTAAAATTACTGGTTTTTGCATGCATGTATAAGAATTAAATACTGAAAGGTAAATGACTTGCATGCGAAGTAAATTACGAAAGAAATATCGACTATGCCTCCATGGGCTCTAATCTAGCAATTAAGTGTGAGATCTACTCTAGATTATTTTAGCATGCATGTAGAAACCACTACTAATCTAGCTAAACTAAGCAAGGACTACAGAAAATAAAACTAATCTAAACTTGCAAAGTAAAGACTGAAGGAAAGGAAGGCAAGCCGCTTGGGTACAACTCCTTTGGGCTTGTGTTTACAGTATTTTAGGGAGAAGATAAAGAAGATAAATTATTACTACAACGAGAGGAGTTGTTTGAGGGTGTGTTGTGCATGAAATTGGGAAGCATGCCCTCTTGGCCTGGCGAGAATCTGCAAAAACCAGCAAGCTATTGCTTGCTGATTTGAGCTGCAACACACTCAACAAAGTTATGAAATTTATGTTTTTAGGCAGAAATTTCGTGCATACAAAAACTAGAAAATTGTAATGATTAAGTGACCAATCTAAGCATGTTGTATACCCAACACTGAACGTGAAAGAATGAGGAAAAATGACAGAAAATGTTAATGAAGTGTAAGCAAAGATGAGGGTAGATTCGTCCTTGAAGCTATCCCAACAACTTCATAGAGGTGATCTGCAAAACTTAAACCAAAAGTGAGATGGAACAACAGATAATATTTTGCATGCATAGACAATACAACATAGTTTCTATTATATAAGCATGCACAAAATATATAGATGAGCAACTACACTATTGCCTCATCTAGCCTAGTAAACTAATTTACTTGAGCAACTATTGACCAAAACACATAAAAATTTAGAATGATATCACCTCACAATAAGTGGCACATCCAGACTAATCTTGAACGCCACAGTTTCCTCCAAAGCATTTCTGTGTTATTAAATGGGAAGAGGTTGTAGCAACAATGCTGCTACAAGCTCCTCAAGAGCCAAAACCAGTGAAACAATGTGAAAGTAATGAGAGAGAGAGAGAGAGTGGGATGGAGAGAATTTGGTAGCATAACATTACTGTGAAGAATGATGATAAATGAGGGAGTGATGGGTTTCTTTTATAGCCATGGGAGACCAAGAAACTCCTCTTGGATCTTCAGCACGGGAAGGTGAAGACAACTCAAAGAGGAAAGCCACCAATGAGATGAATGGCTTTTAGGTTGATGGGAAATGGCAAGTGTGTGAGTTGGAAGAGGATAAAGCAAGGGAAGAGGAAGCGTAAATGGAAAGAGGAGGCCCACGCATGAGTTGAAGGAGGAGTTACCTGCTTTTCAACGTGATGTTTCCAGCTTCTACGTGAGATCCCTTTCCACTTTACTTAAGAGATAAAGCATCACTCAATAAGGAAAGCGTGAGGGGTACGTGAGTCCAAAAGGAAAGGCGTAAGGGATGAAGGAAATATTTGGGGAGGTACGTGTATGGCACACTCCCAAAAGGCATGCGAGTGGTTAAGGAGAGGCTCCACGCTTTAATTAAGGTGAGTTTCCAAGCTTTAAGTGTGACTTTCCAACTTAACGTAGGAGAAAGCGTGAGGTAAGTGAGGGACATGAGGTGAGTGTGGGAGGAGTGTGGAGTCCACACTCTTGAGTGAGGTGGATAGGTAAGAAGGAAGGGCGCACCTCATGAGGAGGGGCCCTCTACCAATTATCAAATGAATTATTAAATGCGCACGTGGGGAAAGGGGACGTGAACTTCAAGTGGAAAAAATTAAAAGGTAAATAATAAATTAAAAGAGTGGGTAAAGGGAAGGTAAAGGGTGTGGGTAGGTTAGGTGGGGTCCCTCTCAACATTATTTTCCACTTACTTCACTTTATTTGGTTAATTATTACAAAATTGATATTTTCCCATGTTCTGGGTTCAACAATTAAAACCGTTGTTTCCCGAAAAAACTCCTAAGTGGACAAAAAACCTAGCAAAACTTGTCTGTCTGAGTTGAAACTTGGTCCATGGGTGCAGGGGGTCTCATTATCTTTCTTTTGAGTACAAATACCCCTATCAAAAATCCTGGGACCTAAGTTTTACATTAATTACCTAGAATTAATTAATTAATTAATTCCCAACTTGAAAAAAAACCTAGCTAGACTTGACGGAATTCTGCGAAATTTCGCGTGCTGTCTTACATGGTCATTTAAAACATTCCTAAACACTAGCTCCCTAGGAATGACTTCATTAGAACACCTTTCACCACTTTGGAGGATTTATTGGGTGGGAGTGAAAAACTCAAGGGAGATTAACCCGGTTGGTTATGCCACATTAACCTCCCGAGGATAAAAAACACTCAGTGAAAGGAACTCTCCTAATGAAGAAACCCTAAGGCAACTGACCTAACCATGATCCATGTGGACCTATTACATTATAAACCTGCGCAGGGGTGCAGAAATCTCGCTTACAAAACTGTGTGTTGGAGCAAAAATTGCCCTGTAGAACCAAAAAGTCTTCGACATGTTTGCATCTGTTGATGCATATCTTCATGCTACATGGTGTTGACCCCCTAGTTGAAGAGGCAGTCAATAGGTCCCATGTCCACCTGTGGGACACCAAGTAGGCTCCATCTAGCACTGAACTACCACATACTCTACCCCTTGGATCCCATATCACAATGTGAACTGCAATACCCTGTGAAGTATAGTCCTGTAACATATCAACACCATGAGTCTCCTGCAAATGACACATGGCCTCAACCCGGAATAAGTCTATCCTCCAAATCCCTACCAAAACCAACACGGCCTCCATCAACTGAACCTGCTATTGCCATAGTGAGGTATTACAAGACCTCAGGGAATCGCCAACAAGTGACATACTCCCCTCAAGTGACTTTCCCCTGCAAGGATCCACTTGCCTCCATCAGTCAATGAAATACCTAGCCCTGTAATCCCATGGTCCCATGCTAGTCTCTGACAGGGACCATCACGCTGACACTGCACTACTCTGATCATGACTGTCCACTCAAAGTATACATACTAGATCCTCTTGTTGAAATACATGTGATAACTGGGCCTGCTATCAAGAAGAAAAACCTGTAAAGGTGTCTATGTGGAATCAACATTTGCCCAACCATCTCCATACTTGATCATGAGTATCAATAGGAAGAACTTGTCTCGCCGCATAGAACAAGCCCTTGCAAGCCCTCTCAAAACCATCCAAGAGTGAAGTATGTTGTTCTTTGGCGCAACTTAGGCCATCATAAGATGAAACAACCCTTTGACCGAATGGACTCCCGGATCCCAAGGAAAATTTGGAAGTTCATCACTTCCAATCCCTCCTATCTACTGATGAGTCATATTTATAACTGTCGGAATCCCTCCATCCTCATCCCAGTGAGAATCTGAATCTGTATCAACCTCTGAGATATCCTCTGTCCCATGGCCTAAGATACTCACCATCACGCCCAATACCTCAACTATCCGTCTTTGATGATCCATCCCTATGTTGTTGTGTGCAATAAAGACACTTATGTCAGGTGGTCTTGGTCTACCAACTCTCCATGTCCCCTGCCACTGTCTAACTCCCCCTGTGCTGTTGTCACCGATGAAGGTATCGGGAAAGGATAACAGACATAAATGCAATCGACTATAGGAATGGAAAGTATCATATGCTTTGGTCAATCCTTAGGACTTGACCCAAAGCTCGTCCTCCGACACCCATGGTGAATAATCGCCTGCACTCATAACTAAACTCCAATCGTTGGGTACAACAGTAAGTAACTCCACAAACAACTGGTCAACCACTCTTCATCCATCATTGCTCATGCAACCGCTGATATTATGAAGGTGATCTCCCAGATCTATATACTGCTGCAAGGAAGAGGAATCTCCAAGCTCCACTAAGTATGTATCCTCCCTACAATCCAGTGCGTCCATCTGAATCTCACTGTACACCTCTGCATGTCTCTGTGAACTATCACTCACCACTGTATGCCCCTACATACTCATGTAATCTCCTGTATACTCCTCCAACATCATGGATCTTGGGTGTACTACTGGGTCAAACTCTACTTGAAGGTTAGCCAATCTCGGAACACAAATGGAAGTGTCCTCATAACTGCCCCTGGCTCTAGAGTCCCCATGTGTATGTGAGTGCTCGACTGTTTCAAAAATCCGCATGGAACATAGCTCTTGTGACACATGTGTTGATTTTTCAATAAGCAAGGTTAAGCATGAAGTTCATTCCATTTTTAGCATTTAACCATAACCATTAAATGTTGCAGCAACCAAGATCACAAGAAGAAGCACCTTGCACAAGAACACAAGAAGTATCCTGGGAAACCCTTCTCAACAAGGGAAGAAAACCCAGCCAAATCCTTTGCTATATTCTTCAAGAGAAAGACCTTCACAATCAAGAAAACCTAGCACACAAGAGGGTGCTCAAACCCTGGAAGACTAGCGCCCAAGAGAGGTGCGCACTTTTCGCAAGAAAGTGTACTTGCTAAAATTTCCAAACTCACATGAAAGATATGATTCCTCAATGGGGAATTTACCTTTACTTATACTAACCTGAACCTGCCAACATAAGTGTCTATAGGCACAACAGGGCCGACCTCACTAGCTTATAATATAATTAATATTAACCAGATTAATTATCTTTTACATTAATTACCAGTCACATTAAGGTGGGGCCAACCTGTACCCTTTACATTACAATTAGGTCCCATATCTCTGGCTCACTGCATTACACAGATCAACCACTTCTTCACTGGTGCTCAACCACTAGGATCACGTTCACCTGTGCTCGTCCACATGCACGTCCACTCAACAGATCTTCTTTCCCACTGCATTACACAGGAGAGTGATCTGGATTTTCTCATCAACTCTTCTACTCAGAGGAGGCTAATGCATCATTTTCATTTCCTTTCTCATGACGATGCACCATGTTGATCGCCTATTCAGCTAGGGGGTCAACTCATGTTCCATGAAGATGTGCATCATCAGATGCAAGTATGTTTAAGACAGTTTGGTTCTACTGGGCATTTTATGCCTCCAACACAAAATTTTGTAAACGAAATTTTCGCACCCCTGCGTGGGTTAATAATGTAATAAGTCTGCATGGATCATAGTTAGGTCAGGTACCTTGGGATGTTTTCATTGGGAGAGTTCTTTTCACCGAGGTTTTTTTATCCTCAGGTTTTCAACTGGGCTTTTCAGCCTAGTTGATTTCCCATGAGTTTTTCCCTCACACTTGCAATAATTCCTCCAAAGTGGTGAACGACGTTCTAATGGTCTCATTCTTTGGTAGCTATTGTTTAGGAATGATGTAAATGACCATGTTAGACATTGTAGAAAGTTTCGTGGAATTTCATCGAGTCTAGATAGGTTTTTTTTAATTCATTTTCCTAAGGTTGGGATTTTAATTATTTAATTAATTAAATGTTTTTGAGCAATTATTGTAAAAACTAGGTCCTTGAACTTTTGATAGGGGTATTTGTGCTCAAAAGAAATGGAATAGCACCCCCTACACCCATGGACTAAGTTTCAGCTCAGTCGGACAAGTTTTGCTATGCATTTGTCCACCCAGAGTGTCAGTCAGTTAAAACAACGATTTTAATTGCTAAGTATGATATTGCCGAAATGTCAATAATTGTAATAATGAGTTAGATGATGTGAAATGTTGAAATGATGGTTAGAGAGAGCCTCCCTAAGCATAACATAATCCTCCCAACCTTTTCCAACCTATTCTAACCCCTTTCCCACCTTCTACACTCAAAAATCATGCCCCCCTAGGGGGATTGACGTTTTTCCTTGGTGGAGGTTGTTGTGACTTATTTGGGCCCCCCTCTCATAAGTTATGACTCCCTTTGACCTCCACATCACCTCCTAGGATGATCCCACTCATTTTCTTTCATTAATCCCCCTCCATTCCTTCATTTTCACCTTTTTTTTGCCCCCTTCAAGAGGAGTTACGCCCCCCTCTTCTAGAAACTCCACAAATAATTTTTTTTAAATTATTTGAGACCTCTCACCTTCCTTGGCATCAATCCCAAGGCCTCCCACACCTCTTTGCTTGATCCCAACACCTCCTACATTTTTCTACACCCTAGATCTAGCTTTCAAACCCTAGATGGTGTGCCCTAGCCTTGAGATCTACTCATTTGCTTGGTGGTGTACACTTGGCTTAGATCCAAGAGAGGTAGGTTTGCCTTTCCAAGTATAAATAGATCTCATTCTTCACTCCCAACTCACCATTCTTTGAGCTAAAGTTATGCTACAGGATTTTCACCTCACCCACTCTTTCTCTTGCCATCTTCACTCAACCTCATTTTTCTCTTGAGAGCATTGGAGCAATTAGTTGCTGCAAGGCTCTCCCTTTTGGATTCAATAAAAAAATTTGGAGGATTTTGGATCAATCTAGAGTAATCATATTTGTCTATTGCACATGAGGTGATTTTGCTCCTTTGTATTTTGTGAGTTTTTGACTAGTTTCTTGAGCAAATTAATTTGTTTGGGTAGATCATTTGACATTAGTGTTGCTGATCTACATATGTAGGGTAGTTAGCATTGTGAAGTACTTCATTTTACTAATCTCCCAATCATATTATGCTATTCTTGGACTCACATCTTGTTTAAGTGTGCAGATTTTCCTCAAAGGAGTTGGTTGGAAGAGACTTTAGAGGGGTTCTCAACCAAAGCCTTCATACACTCTTTGGTTTTAGTTTGGATCTGATATATTTATTTTCATTCATATCATATTGCTGTAGCTAACATGTCTTAGATAGGTCAAGAAATTATACACTTTACTTGGAAATTTTTATGTGAAAATTTTCTGTGTAAAAACATAAAATTTTCCTTAACATCTTTGTGTTTTACAGCATTTCCAGCAAGCTTTTGCTTGCTGTTTTTTGCAAATTCTTACCAGGGACAAGGGGAAACGCTGCCAAAATTCCTTCTCAAGACATCCCCAAGAGCCTTCTTGGTTGGGTAACGAATCCCTCACCTCTCCTTTTGTAAATTTCATTGTTTTTCTTCCATTTTAGCAATTCTTTGTATCACTTAAAGCTAACAATACATTGCCTACATCTTGGGTGTGTGATTGGCCAAGCCAACCCCCCAATATCGTTGAGCTAGATTAGTTTTGTTTTCAAGTTAAGTTTCTTTCATTTTGTTTGGCCCCTCTTGTCTACAAGACAAGGTAGTGTGGCCATTTAATCATAATAACCTTGTTTTAGTTTACAACCCTCTTTGGCCAATAATGGTAGGCTTGCCTCCACCTTGGCCATTGTGAGTGGTTGCTCTAATTTTTAAGTTTTTTGCTAAGTTAGTTGCCTACACCTTGGGAGAGTAATCCCCAAAATCGTGAGGCTAAAGGGAAAATTATTCATTTTTGATGATCTATATGCTATAATGGTTTAAAATCTTCTAGAATAGTCATCACATCTAACATTCCACTTCTTACATGTTATATATTTTACATATGCTTATGCTCATCATGGTTTATGGTTTAATGTTTTAGAATTTCTATTAAGTGCAAAATTCATCTTTTTTTTTAAGTCATTATGCCACTTACATTTTTCAAGCATATGTGATCTATTGATGGTTTAGGATCTTAATCTTTGCTTTGCCAAGCTTTTTCTTTCAAGCACATCTATCTTTTTCAATGGTTGACACATATGTGGATGAATAATTAAAATCCTAAAGTTTCATTCTTGTTATCATAAGGCAAGTTGTTCTTGCCTTTCTCTTTTTGCAAAGTATTATGTCTTGATGATGAATGGGATGCTATGTTAATGGTCTTTACCTTATGAGCTTTACATTCATGTTATTTTGAGTTTATGGGTTGAATCTTTACATTAATAGCATTTCATTTTCAAGCAATTTCAGTTTCGATTTTGGGCTTAAAACACAATTTTTGGACACCTAAAACACTCCTAAAACACTTCAAACACACCTAAAGACTCACCCGCGAGTCATAATAACATTTTAGACACTTAGGATAGCCTCATTCAACCATCTCCACCATCTAAAACGGGTTTGAGGAAAACAACGGAAGGAAGTGGCGGGGGACCGTCCCGTGACCCTCCAGGAGGGGGTCCTTTCCGGGAAGTACTCTTACTGTTAGGGCTGACCGTGGAAGCTAGGGTGGGCCTCGTTGCCTTACTATCTTGAGCACCCAACAGTCAATTGGCCAAGGGAGGAGGAATCTTAAGGCTCCAAACATAGTTAGGGGGACGGAAATAAAATTTACTTAACTTTTAAGAAACTTTCTAATCACCTAGTTGCATAGATAATCCATGTGTGTTGGGGGAACTTAGATGTATGTTTAGGAACACACTTTTTGCTAGTACTTCATATCTTTAGATCTTTATTTGCAATCTTATGGTTTGTCTCTCTAATTGTCTTAAATTTTTATGAGCACTTGAGTTAATACATTCATATATCTTTGTTTATTTGCTCTTGTGGTGTGATTCAAGAAGGAGTTGAGTATCCCACTTGGGGAAGCTTCATCTTCTTGAATCTTGAGTGTTTTAGTGGTTGCCATTGAAAAACAGTCCAATAGAATAAGTGCTATTGGGGCATGCTTGGCTTATGTGTTGATCTCATCTTGAATATCTTCTAAACTTTCATATCTTGTATCTTTGTATCTTTTTGTACATTTGTAATACTTATCTTTCATTGTATAAATATTTGCAATCTTTAGTTTGTGGGGTAGTTTCAACTTATTTTACTTGTAAACTTTTTGTAATTGAACACCCTCAAACTTAGTTGACCCCTTGCCCAACCTTAGGCACTAGTCATAGTTGACTTAGGGAAAGGGTTGATTGTCATATAGATAAACTTGCACTTTGCATTTGCTGCCTTAGCATCTTAGGCTAGCTTTCCCAAAAGCCTTTTAACAAATTAAAACCAACTCCTAGAACATAAACGTTAAATCAAATCTAGTAACTAGGGTCTACCCCCCTTGGCTTCCCTAGGAGTAAGCCTAGAAGGAAGAGGTTCCAGTC
>JASDQU010737869.1:295665-306308 GCA_032191745.1 Picea mariana
GAAAATTTCCGTGGCTTTCCTCAAAACCCCAGTTTTTAAGTGGCGAAGATGGTGAGTTAAGGTGTCCTATTAAGTCTAATTAATGAATTTTAGATCTATGAGCTAAATATTGTGAAGTGTGATTGAGTGCTTGTAGCTTGCTCAACAAAGTTGCCAAAGTATTGAAAATTGAAATACATGAAGGCTAAAGCCATTTAACAATGAAGTTGCCAAACGAGTTCTTAAATGTTATATTGCAAAAGTGAAGTATGAGAACTGAAAGTAACTTGCGGAATTGTAAAATTTTGATTAAGCCCTTAAGATATTGATACTTGCATGCATGTACATAAGATGAAAAACTTAAGAGACAGTTGCTTGCATGTAAAGTAAAAGACAAAACCGAAAAGTTAATTAACCGATTAGCGCATGCATGTGTGATAGGTTTACGAAATTAAAGACTGCATGCAAGTTAAGATAAACTGAAAGCAAAATATCCACGATGCCTCCACGGGCTCTAAGCTAGCATATGTTATGAGATCTACTCTAGCTTATTTTAAGTAAGCATGCATGTAGAAATCACAACTCATCTAGCCTAACTAAGCAAGAAAAAGAAACAAAGGAGATCTAATCTTGCAAAAAATAAGAGAGAAAGAGAAAGAATGCAAGCCACTTGGGTACAACTCCTTTGGGTTTGCTTTACAGTGATTTAGAATATAGAAGGAAAATATAAGCGTTTACCACAATGAGAGGATTTGCTTGAAGGTGTGTTGTGCATGAAATTGGGCAGTATGCCCCCTTGTCCTGGCGAGAATCTGCAAAAATCAGCAAGCTATTGCTTGCTGATTTGAGCTGCAACACACTCAGAAAATGTTATGAAATCTTTGTCTTTAGGAAAAGATTTCATGCATACAAGAACCAGAAAATTTAAAGACTTTAGGTGACCTATCTAAGCATGTTAGCTACCGAAACGAGAATGAGAAAAGGTGAACAATACAGAAATAACTTGGAGTGTATGAAAATCTCAAAGGGAGACTCTTCCAAGAGGCACCCTAATGGAACCCTTGAAGTCCAACCTACAAAAACTCACACAATAGCATGCATACAATGGATAATATGGAGGGTTAATCTAATAAAGTGAAATACTTGCAGCCTATCAGGCCAACCACATATATAGATTCACAAGACTACTCTTTGCAAGATCTACTTAAATAAAATACTTTACCTAAGATCCATTCATGCAACCATTATATGAAATCAAAACGATTTTACCTCATATGTTTGTAAGAACACAAATACTTGTAGATCCTCCTAAAATCCTCCAAAGCTATTTCCTTTTATTATCCAATGGGAAGAGGTTGTGACAACTAATTGCCACAAGCCCTCCAAGAACAAAACCAGTGAAGAAATACAACAATAATGAGAGAGATAGAGAGAATGGGATGGTGAGAAACTAGTAGCATAACAGTGCAATAATGAAAGGTGAGGAATGAGGGAGTGAGAGGTCTCTTAAATAGCTTGAGAAGCTAAGGAGACCCCTCTTGGATCTTCAACAAGTGTCAAAGATCCAAGGGACAAAACAACTCACAAGAGAAAAACAACCAATGAGAGAAGAGGCTTTTAGGGTGAGGGGAATGGGAAAAGATGAAAAGGATGGGTGAAGAAAGCAAGGCAAGGAGGGGCGTATGAGAAAGGGGAGGCTCACGTACCAATTAAAAAAAAGTTTCCTTGACTTGAACTGAGATGTTTCCATCCCCACGTGATCTTTCTCCATTTTTTAATAAAAGAAAGCATGAGTTGGGAAAGGAAGCGTGAGGTAAGTTGGAAAGAAGTGAGGAATTTGGTAAGGCACATGGGAAGAGGGAAGGTCCCATGACCCACTTAAGAAGAGTTTCCAAGTTTAAATGTGACACTTCCAAGCTTTACGTGAGGATCTGAAGGCATGGAGAGTGGGGACGTGAGGGAGAAACGTGAGGCATGAGGAGAGTGTGTAGAGCACACTCCTGAGTGTGATGTGAGTGGTGGCGAGGGGAGTACATGGAGGAGAAAGGACCCACGACTCCTTTTAAGTGAGTTTGCAACTAAATGCAGGGAAGTGGGGGTGCAATTGCTAAGAGGGGTGTGAGTTTAAGTGAGGAGTGGTACGTGAGGTGAGGGGGATGGGCATAGGAGTGAGAGAAAGGGCGCACCTCATGAGGAGGGGCCCAAAACATACTTAAAACAAGTTAATACAACCGCTAAAGGATTATTACATCCTCACGTGGGGAAGGGGACGTGAGCTCAATGTAGGGAAATAATTAAAAATTAATTTTAATTAAATGGTGGGTTTAAAAGGTGGGTAAAGGGTGTGGGTAGGTTAGGTGGGGTCCCTCTTCAAATTATTGCCACTTACTTCACTTGATTTGGTCCCTTATTACACAAATTACATTTTCCCATGTTCTGGGTTTGGCAATTAAAATTGCCATTTTCCCGAAAAACTTCTAAGCGGACAAACAACCTAGCAAAACTTGTCTGACTGAGTTGAAACTTGGTCCACGGGTGCAGGGGGTCTCATTAGCTTTCTTTTGAGTACAAATACCCCTATTGCAAATCCCGGGACCTAAGTTTTACATTAANAATACCCAGTATTAATTAATTAATTAATTAATTCGGAACTTAAAAAAACCTAGCTATACTTGACGGAATTCCGTGAAATTTCGCGTGCTGTCTTACATGGTCATTTACAACATTCCTAAACACTAGCTACCTAGGAATAACTTCATTAGAATGCCTTTCACCACTTTGGAGGATTTATTGGGTGGGAGTGAAAAACTCAAGGGAGATTAATCCCGCTGGTTAGGCCACATTAACCTCCTGAGGATAAAAAACACTCAGCAAAAGGAACTCTCCTAATGAAGGAACCCTAAGGAAACTGACCTAACATGATCCATGTAGACTTATTACAATATTAACCCACGCAGGGGTGCGGTAATCCCGCTTACAAAATTTGTGTTGGAGGCAAAAATTGCCTAGTAGAACCAAACTGTCTTCGACATACTAGCATTTGATGATGCATTACTTCATGGCACATGGAATTGACCCCCTAGTTGAATGGGCAGTCAACATGACTCATATGGTATACTCTAAACTGCCCCAGACTGTCAGGAGACCCACCGAAACAGTACCTCCTAAAAAGTAGCAACACATGTATGTATACATCTCTCTCTCAAAAATGCATGGAAACCAAGCATAATGTGCCTCTGAACTAGGCAACCTTGTACTGATCATGTACTTTGAGTCCATGTAATGTGAAATCCTTGCATTTTGGTGTGTTTTTTAAGTTCTTTGAGTCCACTCAAGGCCCATGAGGGGCGTGGGACATATAGGAAGTATGAAAACCTTTAATCTATGAAAAATGAAGACAAATTAACCTCTAATTTGTTTTAAACTTACCTAGTTAATTTTTACATTCATTTGAGAAAAAGGACAAATGTTTAGAAACCATAACAAATTATCTTTCCCTATGAGAAACTTGTTCCTTTCACTCATTCCTCACACTTTCTTTAACAGTAGGAGCTTCCTACAACAACAACATCTATTTTACTTGAAAGAGGACCATGAACCTAGTTAAATGGTGGAATTTCCATGGGACAAATGGTGTATATTTGTAAAACCTCACCCCTCGTATTTTCTCCCACGTGGAAAGCTCTTCATTAGCAGATAGGAATCAAAGCATCTATGGCTTCATTAATTCCATGAAGTACAACAGGTTGAGATCACAAAGGTTGTAGATCATGTATATGTGCATTGGAATTTGTTGACCACCTATTTCAACTAGGGGGTCAACTCCATGTGCCGTGAAGCTATGTACCTGATAGTGCAACCAAGTTGAAGACTTTCTGGTTCTACAAGGCATTTTTGCCCCCAACACTTCTTTTTGTAATTGGAATTTCCGCTCCCCTGCGTAGGATAATAATGTAACGGCTCTGCATGGATAATATTGTAGGTTAGTTTCCTAGGAATTTATCATTAGGGAATTCCTTTCATCGAGTGTTTTTTTTCCTCAGGTAATTGATATGGCCTAACCGACCATTTTAATTACCCTTGAGTTTTTCACTCACAATAATCCTCCAAAGTGGTGAAAGGAGTTCTAATGATCGAGCCCAATGCGTGACTAGGGTCTAGGAATATTGTAAATGACCATGCTAGACATCTCCTAGAGTCTTGAGGAGTTTCGTCGAGTCTAAGTAGTTTTTTATAATATTTTTAAATTACCCAGTTAATGGTAATTTTAATTAAATTTGACGTAAAAATGTAAAAATTTGGTCCTAGGGGATTTTGATAGGGGTGTGAGTATTCAAAAGAAATGAAATGAGACCCCCTACACCCTTGGACCAAGTTTAATCTCAATTGGACAAGTTTTTCTAGGTCATTTTCCACGAGGAGTCCAAGTTAGTCTCGAGTCAGCAATTTAATTGCTTAATTTGGCTAAGTCAAAAATGCCAAAAATTGTAAAATAAGAAAAAATGTTTGAGAAAGAGTGGTAGATGATGCCTAACCATTATCCTAAGTTAGAGAAACACTTTTCTAACTTAAAACAACCCCCCACACCTAGCCACAACCTCACATCACTCATCCCCCTAGGGAAGTTGCGCCCCCCTTGGTGAGGAAACCACCCAAAGTCAAAAAATAAATAAAAGAAACACCCAAGATTCTAAAGTGCTCCCTCCTAGTGATCTCACATGGTGTTTTACTTGTCAAAAAGGTGTTTCCCCTCTCACACCCTCAACCCTCACAAACCCTAGCCTACCAAAGCCCTAAAAGTACACCCTCCTCGAGATCTTGGCTTGTTTTGGGTGAGTGACACTTGGTGCTCATCCCAGGTATAAAAGAATGCCTACCCCTCTCTCATTTCACATCTATTCTCAATGTAAAGTTACTATGCCCACATCTCTCCCATTCTTCTCTCTCTCCCATCTTGCTCTCTTTCATTTCTCAAGCTTGTAGCAAGTATTTGTTCGAGCTTGCTTTCAATAAAAGGAATCTTTGGAGGAATTTGGTGTGCATTAGGACTATTCTTGGTGCATGGATTGTATCTTCGTTGGAGGTGACTTGTATTATTGTTTCTTTTGAGTTTTTGCTTCTAGATCTAGAGTAGGAGATCCAAGCAAAGTATTTTGTTTGGATAGATCTATGGTAGTATTGCCATAGATCTTAGTGAAGTAGTTTCATTTTGTTATGCAAAGTATTTTGTTAACAATTTTGAATCTACTCACCTCCTTTCTTGTTTTGTAGCTTGATCTCTTCTATTTGAAGGTCACTAAGGGTTGGGGAAGGACAAATTTCAGATTTGGAAATTTGTCCCTTCACCCATTTAAAACCTTCTTAAGATTTCAGGGTTGGGGAATATTGCAAAGTGAAAGATCTCTACTTAAGAATCTTTTCTTAAGTAGAGATCTTTCACTTTGCAATTTTATTTCAAGTATTCATAGTTGCAATCTAGACTAGGAAGACAAATTTATTTAGTCTAATTAGGTACTTTGGATTGGTACAACTTTCGCCACCAAAAAGGGGGCTTGTGGAGGCTACAAGGGGTGTTAAGATAGGGATGACTTCACGACACTAGGTGTCTCCCCTACTTGAGCGCCCAAGTTTTCCGGGTTGATCCGTGGACCTAGGGAAGGGCCTTGCTTGCCGTTCTTCTTGAGCACCCAACAATCATTTTGGCCAAAGCGGTAAGAGTCTAGGGGTAGTCACATAGCTTAGGTTTGTTTCACATTAACTTAATCCCCCTAATCAAAGAGAGACTCTTAAAACTTATCTAAAATCTGCCTAATACATTTCACAACACTTGCACTTTACTTTTCAACATTTACATTCAAGTTGTGCAAACCTTGTTGTTCAAGGTATTTTCTTATGCTTATGGTTTTAATTCACTAGCATTTCATTTCCAAGCATTTACATCCAAGTTGGGCATTTACTTTCAAGTTCATTGTGGTTGAAGTGGTT
The DNA here is from genome assembly GCA_032191745.1 of Picea mariana. Classification (NCBI taxonomy): domain Eukaryota; kingdom Viridiplantae; phylum Streptophyta; class Pinopsida; order Pinales; family Pinaceae; genus Picea; species Picea mariana. The sequence continues at coordinate 301,630 of JASDQU010737869.1, forward strand.
TATCTGTTCAAGGGAAGACTGCTCTCAAGTTGCACACCATCTCTTTGGGGCACTTGTTAGTGGTTTCCCCCCTTGCTTCAGAAGTTGCGCACTTCCTCTTTTTGGCTCTTTCATCTTTAGAAGTTGCACACTTGCTCCTTTTTCTAGCTTTTCCAAGTTCATGCTTTATGGTTAGTTAGTAGTCTTGTTCATTGGCAATAGTTTAATCTTTTGTTGTATATATAACTAACTCATATTTTGTTCTTGTTCATATTGTACTTTACATTTACATTGTATATTTGTCATTGCTTTATTTCATCTTGCAACTTAGTGTATAGTTATTCTTTTGTAATTAGATCATTCAATTCTTTGTAATTCTTTTGTATAGAATTAGTTAACTCCTTGCCCAATCTTTAGGCACTAGTCTTAGTTGACCTTAGGGAAAGGATTTGACTGTCATTGAAATTGTGCATTTGCATTGTTGCTTGCCATATAGGTTAGATTTCCCCCTAACTTAACAAAACTAAAATCAACTCCTAGATTTCACTAAAAAAAAACTCACATAGTAAATAGGGTCTACCTCCCTTGGCTTCCCTAGGAGTAAGCCTAGACGGAAGAAGTCCAAATCGAGGTGACAAGTGGGTTTGGACTTAGGCATTGTGCCTCCAAGGACACACCAAGTGGATTGAGACTTTTCCATGTTTGTAGGTGTGTATAAGGATGGCAAAAGAACCCATGACTTGTATCTTGTAGGGGTGAAGAATATACGAGTGGGACTCATAATGATTAGGATATGGATCCAGAATCCTCATACTTGGAACTCTCTCTTGCTTCTCTTATTATTGTTGGTGATGCAGGTGGAAGTCGAGCTCCCTCTTCTTTGTTAATGTTTAAGCCATTATTATAGATGTTTGCATTTCATTAGATAACAATAGCATAATCCAAGATCACTGAGAAATACATAATCACAAGAGACACAACATTTATCCTGGGATACCCTCTAGGGGAAGAAAACCCAGCAAAACTTCTTTAATATAGATAGCCAATACAATGCCAAGAGATCTCTTAAACTAATACAGAAAGTCCTCTCCTAGATATGCGCCACTCTCTCTCTCCTTCTTCTCCAGCAGCAGATCCGAAACTTGTCTCTCAATGAGCAAGTGAGTTGTGTGTCTAAGTGAGGCGCCGGCCTCTTTATTTATACAAGTCTGGCACGTGTGAAGTGTCTCTTCACTGGCAGGGCTGACTTCTCAAACTGGGTGGGTAAACCCACCTTTATTATATTTCTGGGCTTCTTTACTATCTACTGGGGCCGACTTCTTATTCTACCTATTACAATTGTCTTTTGACCAATCCGCAAAAGGGGATTTGGTCCTATTACAATAACCGACATGATGAATCCACAATGGGGATTGATCCGATGAATAATATATCAAATAATAATTAGAATACTCTTTGTAGTCACATTATTTCAACACTCCCCCTTAACAAGAAGGGTATTCTTCAGCAGCATCATGGGAGAGAGAGAGGACAACATCATCAACAACATCAAGTGGGTGAGAGGACGACATCATCAATATCATCTTGGAACACTGACTGGCGTATCTATAAATCATCGGAAGTTTTCTTCATCGGCAGCATCGTCATTCTCAAAGGAATGCCATCATCATCTGCATCAATATGTATTAGTATAAAAACTGATACATCATCATCATCACAGCACAAGGCTGGCTCATCATAATACAAGACTGGCTTTACGTCACAATTGTCAAGATGGAAGCTCAGTACTTGTCTCATCTCAATGTCTTTCTTTACGTCACAACACTCAGGCTAGAAGAAAGATACTAGACTGGCTTTACGTCACAGCTATCAAGCTGGAAGCACAGTACTAGTCTCATCTCATCGTCTTGCTTTACGTCACAACACTTAAGCTGGAAGCAAGATACTTGTCCTGCTTTACGTCACAACCATCGGGTCGGAAGCAGGATACTATAGTGGCTTTACGTCACAGCTATCCAACCGGAAGCTCAGTGCTAGTCTCATCATATCATCTTGCTTTATGTCACAACCATCAGGTTGGAAGTAAGCTACACATCTCATCTTGATTTACGTCTGACAACTAGGTCAGAAGCAAGGAACATCTCATCTTGCTTTACGTCTGACAACTAGGTCAGAAGCAAGGAACACAACAACAACTCCCCCTTTCGAGGAAGTTCCTTTCGGACTATGCCAAGCTTATCTCGGAAGTATTCAAACTTCACACGAGATAGGGGCTTGGTCAACATGTCAGCAACCTGTTCATCCGTGCTAATGTACTGGAGCTTCAAGGCTCCTCTCTGTACCATGTCACAGATGTAATGATAACGGATCTCTATGTGCTTCGACTTGTCGTGGAATACAAAATTCTCTGTCATTTTTATGTAGCTCTGGTTGTCACATAGAATCAAGGTTGCTCTCATCTCTAAGTCAAATAGGCCGGTCAACAACTTTCGAAGCCATATAGCTTCGCAGCTAGAAGAACATGCAGCAATGTATTCTGCTTCCGCTGTGCTGAGAGCAATACTAGATTGCTTCCTACTCTGCCACGAGATCATAGCTGATCCCAAACTGAAACAACATCCTGGAGTGCTTTTCCTGTCAGAAACACTTCCTGCCCAATCTGCATCAGTATATCCACTCAATGTGAAATCATGATCTCCATCATAGTTGAGACCATAATCTATTGTACCTTTAAGGTACCTCATCACATGTTTTGCAGCCACTAGGTGAACACGTCTGGGTTCTACAAGAAACTGATTCAAGGTGTTCACAGCAAAACAAATGTCAGTCTGGTGTTCGTCAGGTACATCAGTGATCCAATAATCTATCTATATAGTGTGGCATCAATCAACTCTGACGAAGTATTAACCAGTAGCTTTAGCTTCGCTTCCATGGGTGTATTCATGGGCTTGCATTCCAACATGTCGAATCTCTTCAAGATTTCAACTGTATACTTCCCTTAGTTAAGGAAAATCCTCTCAGGACTTTGCCATACCTCAAGACCTAAGAAATAATGCATTAGGCCAAGGTCTTTCATTTCAAATTCCGAGGCAAGTCTCTTTTTACATTCAGTGATGAGATTTTTTTCTCCAGTTAAGAATAAGTCATCCACATATAGCAGTAAGATTACTGGCTCATTGTTCATGATTTTTAAGTAGAGATTTGAGTCTGCTTTACTCTTGGTAAAGCCTAAGCTCGTCAAGAAACTGTCTATACGGCCATACCAAGCTCTAGGAGCTTGCTTCAATCCGTATAAGGCTTTCTTCAATTTGTAGACATGAGACTTCCTGTCTTCAACCTCAAATCCTTGAGGTTGCTCTATATACACTTCCTCTTCGATAACACCGTTTAGGAAAGATGTCTTCACGTCCATCTGGTGCAGCTTCCACTTCATCTTGGCTGCAAGAGCTATGATGGTTCTGATCGAAGTGTATCTGGACACAGGAGCAAATGTCTCTTCATAGTCAATGCCTTCCTTCTGGGAAAAGCCACGAGCGACAAATCTTGCTTTATACTTCTCAATACTTCCATCAACAACATGTTTTATTTTGAAGANTTGGGAAAAGCCACGAGCGACAAATCTTGCTTTATACTTCTCAATACTTCCATCAACAACATGTTTTATTTTGAAGAGCCATCTGGAGGATACCACATCTTTATTCTTCGGTCTGGGAACTATTTCTCATACTTCGTTCTTCATTATGGATTGGTATTCCTCTGTCACGGCATCTGCCCATTCTTTCCTATGAATGGTTTTTTCAAAGCAGGTAGGCTTCTCTTCTAGGAGGTCACACATCAAAGCTGTATAACTGGAGAATGGCTTTGGTCTTTTCACCTGTCTCGTAGTTCCTTCGGGAACACCGTACTTCTCTCCATCTTGAATAAGCTCTCTAGCCCAAGCTGGCTTTCTTTTATGGAGGATCGTCATCTAAGGAGGTTCTTGCACTTCTACTATATCATGGTCTTCTAGAATTTCCTCATCAGGGGAAGTTACGACTTCCCTCACTAGTTCTGCAGCTCTGGGAACCTCCCTCATTGTAGTATTGGGGATTACGGGTTCCTCTTCATATACCTCTTCAAGCTGGCATAGTTTAGATTTCTTGAGCATTGCATCTTCATCAAAGGTCACATCCCTGCTGATCTCAATGTGATGTTGACCTGGTATATAGATTCTGAAAGCCTTGGAGACCTCACAATATCCCACAAATATTCCCTTCTTTCCTGAAGGGTCCAACTTGTTTCTCTTTTCTTTAGGTATATGAATAAACATTGGACAACCAAATATTTTGAGATGGCTTACCTCTGGCTTCTTTCTAGTGAACATCTCTTCCAGTGTCTTGACCCCAAGTGCACTATGGGATAATCGGTTCTGCACATAAACAATTGCCATTGCTGCTTCTGCCCATAAGCACATAGGAAGATCTTGATCATGTATCATAGTCTTCACAGTGTCCAATATGGTTCTGTTCTTCCATTCAGCTACACCGTTTTGTTGGGGATTAAAGGGAGTAGTGAGCTCCGTCTTGATCCCTGTTATCCCCGATATCCAGGGATAACTAGGAGATCATGTCTCGAGGCCCACATGGTCCTAGACATGGAGTACCGAGAGCAGGAATGACCTGAGCATGGTCCTGGAGGACCCTTCTCTTCTTCTCAGCCAG
>JASDQU010737869.1:306408-337593 GCA_032191745.1 Picea mariana
ACATGAGTTTTCAATGGCGTGGGTCATGGCAGCCTCTGAGTGACCCTTCAGTTTATACAAGCCATTTTCTTCATTTCCAATGATGATTGCTTCATTTAAGGTTTCTCTTTTAGCCCACATAAGAACTTCTCCATCTATAAAGGCAACTCTGAGGCCTTTCTTTTCTAAAGCTGAAATGGAGAGTAGGTTCTTCTTCAAGCTTGGTACATATAGTACGTCCTTCATTTTTAGTGAATTCCCTGAATTCAGTTTATGGTTTGATTCTCCCACTCCCTTGATGGGATATTGGTAATCATCTCCAAGTGTCACTTTTTGAGAAAACTTCTTTTTTGAGATACAAGAGAGAATGTTTCTTTGTCCCGTCATGTGCTTGGATGCACCACTATCAATGAGCCAAGTGTCCTCTCTAGGTGTTATAGATCCTAAGAAGGCCGAGATCAATACATGGTCTTTGATCTGCTCTCTTATCATCTTTGTGGGTGGCTCTTCATATTCGACTACATGGGCATGGAGCCTCTTATGTTTTCTCTTGTATTCTTCTCGTCTGGCTGGACAAAACTTCGCAATGTGTCCCATCTTGTCACAATGATAGCATTGTACAGATGAGTAGTCCCTTTCCTTTCGTTGTCCTTTCTTCTGAAATCTCCTTGGATGAGATTCTTTATGATTGAATTTGTTTGACTGTTGAGGCTTTTTATGAGTCTCCTTTTGGAAGTAGGGTTTCTTCCTTCCTCCTTTGGTGTGAGTAGCTAGGGCTTGATCATCATCCCTTGTTAGTAACGCTTCATGATTCACTACTCTTGTTTCTTCTTGGATGCATTCTTTCCATAGACTATCAAACTTTAGTTTCTCCGTTCTGGCACATATTGTTTGGATGAAAGCATCCCAAGGTCTTATGAGACCATTTAGGGCTGCCATTATGAGTTCGTCTTCGTCTATGGTATCTCCAATAGCTTCTAACTGTTCTTTGAATTTTGAGATTCTGGAGAAGTATTCCTGAATCATTTCTCCTTTCTGCATCCTTGTATTCTTCAGTTGAGTTCTAAGATTCATCTTCTGGTTTATGTTCTTTCCTTCATATAGTCTGGTCAAGGCATCAAACATTTCTTTCGGAGTCTTCTTAGATGAAACATAAGGAATCAGGTGGTCTTTGATTGAATTTGCAATGATTCTTTTGGCCCTTATTGTGTCCTTTTGATGCTTTGTCTTTTCTGCAGCATCGGCGGGTTCCGGTACTTCTTCTTTGACGAATCTTGCTAGGTCATTCTCTTCAAGAATGAGGCCAATCCTATACTTCCAAGCACGGAAGTTTTCCACTCCTTCTAACTTGTCAATAAGCTTAACGCTTGCAGACATCTTTACCTGGAGCTAGGAAAATGACCGAAAAATGAAAGTGCTCAAAATCAAAATCTGAACTTACTAGGAGGTGCGTTTGGCTAAGGCGAGTAGCCTGGTGTTTTTGGATCTAATAAAATCCAACTTTTTCTCCTCCAAATTTGATCTGTGGATTTCTGGATTGGTACCTTTGGTACTCTGGTACTTCTGGTACTTTTGGTACTTCGGTTTTTTGGTACTTCTGGTACTTTGTCAAACTAGGGTGCCACTTTCCGGGAGATCCAGCCACTGAAAAGGTGCGATGAGAGTGCCAAACTGATCCTTAGGGGAGGGCGCACTTTTCTAGATGGTTTTGGGGCTGAAACGCTTCACCATCAAAAAGCCCTAATTTTCATGTACGACAACAGTGACGTTTTTCACTTGTGAAAGATGCTTCCTTCAGCTTGGCTCTGATACCATGTTAATGTTTAAACCATTATTATAGATGTTTGCATTTCATTAGATAACGATAGCATAATACAAGATCACTGAGAAATACACAATCACAAGAGACACAACATTTATCCTGGGAAACCCTCTAGGGGAAGAAAACCCAGCAAAACTTCCTTAATATAGATAGCCCATACAATGCCAAGAGATCTCTTAAATTAATACAGAAAGTCCTCTCCCAGATATGCGCCACTCTCTCTCTCCTTCTTCTCCAACAACAGATCCGGAACTTGTCTCTCAATGAGCAAGTGAGTTGTGTGTCTAAGTGAGGCGTTGGCCTCTTTATTTATACAATTCTGGCATGTGTGAAGTGTCTCTTCATTGGCAGGGCCGACTTCTCAAACTGGGTGGGTAAACCCACCTTTATTATATTTCTGGACTTCTTTACTCTCTGCTGGGGCCGACTTCTTATTCTACCTATTACAATTGTCTTTTGACCAATCCGCAAAAGGGGATTTGGTCCTATTACAATAACCGACATGATCAATCCACAATGGGGATTGATCTGATGAATAATATATCAAATAATAATCAATGTTCCACCAAGACTCCGGGACGGGGGGACGCGGGTGCGGGGGGACGCACAAGGGGGACGTGTGGGAGTACCCCCAAATTTTAGGGATTTTTGGGAAATGGGGGACGGGGGGACGTCACATATATAATATAAAAAAATAAAGTTTTAAAAATAAAAATAATAATGATAAATCTCAACAATAACATATGATGCAGAAGCTAGAAAGATTAGAGGAAAGAAAGCCAAAGTTAATTTTGTCGATGATTTGCCGCTTCCCAAGAAGAATAAGGTGGTAAAGAATCCCGAGGACAAGATGACAGAGGGTTCGCCCATAAAGATATGCACTCACTTGCCACAATGTTCGGCAAGATCAGATATCGTTCAGGGTCAGAAATCCAATCGTTTAGCTACTGCAAAATCTGCACTCAGCACTACTATTGAGGGTGATGGTGTTGATTTCATGGATGTGCCAACACTATTGATAATGGGTATTTCTGAGGGCAGTCATCAGGATGGTAACTCATTGCTTGACTACAAGTTCCATTGATATCAACACGTCCAGTTGATTGATCAGTCCTATCCTCAAGATATAGAAACTGAAGCAAACCAATGTATGAGTCCATGACCGATTCCTCACTTGAATTGCATTGATTTATGGTTTCATATTTAAATTGCTTGACTGCATGGTCCACCAACCAATGGGGTTATCCTGGCCTAAGTTAATCACCAATATTAAAATATATAAATTCATGTTTATAATTAAAAATTTTATTATTATAATTCAATTTAATTGAATATTCTTATGCAATATAAATTTATTTATATTGTGTTTTAAAATTTATAATATGCATAAGTTATATATGTTTTTAATTTTTAATTTGTTTTTTTTTGTTTGTTAATTTGTTCAGGACCTGCGATTAACCTGTGGCTTGAGAAACCGCGACTCAGGGGCATCTAAGCCGTCAAAATCACCCGGGGATTGCACCCGGCCTGAGCCACACCAACCCTTAACATGGTTGCATTTTTTGTCCCCGCAGGTTTTGAACCGGTGACTTTAACATCACGAAGTGGCTTAACAACACACTCCGTCACCGACTGTCCTACACCTCGGGGACTTTAATTTTTAATTTGTTATATATATATATGTTTTTAATTTTTAATTTGTTATATATATATATATATATATATATATTTGTTTTTAAATAAATAAATTATATATATATGTTTTTAATTTTTATTTTTTTTAAATCTTACTGGGCAAAAAAAATTGGGGGGACTTCCAGGAGTCCCCCTTTTTTGGGGGGACGTCCAGGAGTCCCCCTTTCAAGGGGGGACGTCCAGGATTCCCCCTTTTGGGGAGTCGCGTCCCCCACCTTGGGGAGTCGCGTCCCCCCAAAAAGGGGACGTGGGGAAACGTCCCCCCTGGAGTCCCCTTGTCCCGGGGACGTGGGGAACGCGTCCCCTGCGTCCCCCATCCTGGGGGATGCGTCCCCGTGGAACACTGATAATAATTAGAATACTCTTTGCAGTGACATTATTTCAACATTCTTCCCATCCACAATACAATTTTGCTGAACAAGCATCTTGTTCTATTATTGTTGATAATGATGAAGATGAGATGGAAATATATTGGGCTTTAGCTCATGGCTTATTCTGGCACATATAGCCTCATATATAAACACTGGTTTTGGATGCATAGCCTCATCTATAAAGTCTCATTTTGAAATTTGTATGGATAGCCCCATCTATAAGGTTGATTTTATATTTTTGCATAATGTAATCATCTATGGGAGTTAATATAGCCATGGGTTTCCTTCTAAAATGTCATTTATGTATATCATTCTTATTTTCTTGCAAGATAATGCGTTATTTTAATACATGTGCACACACACACACACACACACACACACACACACACACCGTGTTTTCCTAAGGTACCCATTTAAGGGAGTTCACATTTCTAAGTATTCCCATTTCTTAAACCTGTACCCATTTCCAAGTTTTGTGAAACTTCGTAAAAAGACATTTACTACATGAATTTGGCATGTGAAGTTGCGTATTTAGTAAGTAATTGTTAATGACAGGGATGAAGTACTTACGTTGACTTAATTCTTTAAAGGTAATAATCAGAACAGATCTCTTATCAGTGTTTTCTTGTGCTTATTTTTTATCTTGTAGCTCTCACAGTTTTGTGGCATCCAATATTGTATGCAGCCAGCTTTGAAATTTCAGATGCCTTTAGAGCATTCCACAGAGCTGAAAGATTGCAAGCAATTAATAGAGACTCTCATCCTAGGTATGCCATTTCTTATGCTTTTCTATGAGTTTTGATTTCAAATGATTACTCGCATAATGAGAACAATCCATGTTTTGCAAATAATTTATGTCATACATTAACAGTAGGATGTTTTGGTCTGCGTGTCTTCTATGACATGAGTCTCATCTTCATGTAATCATTGTATACATGCTTGCCTTTCCATTTTAAATCAAAGAAGGTTATTAGGCACTGCTGATCAATGTAGAATAGAGTACTATAGAAATGTAGCTCCCAGTGGGAATGTAACTTGATACTACATTTTTGCAGGAATGAAGAAATTAGTTTGGAGTGTAACTCATGTCAATGCATCAGATATGCAGGCATCTCAGCCATCGAGTGCTGGTAGTTCACATGGGCTGAAAGGCATGAGAGAAGAGGAGGTATACTGAAAATGAGCTGTTATCTGCTTTTCATAATTATATGAAATGGTTGAAATTTGTGAAACAATTAAGCATATGATAGAAATGTATATCTTTTTAACTGGACATATTTATATGGTCAGGTGCGGCTTACCTCAGGAGTATTAAAAAGTGGAGTGCATTTCCTGTCAATATTCAAGGACGAGGAAGAGAAAGAAATACTCCTGCGATTTTCTCAAATTTTTGCTGGGATGAAAAATAGAAACCTGATGGATATGTTTGCTATGTGTATGCAATATATTTTTGATTGCATGCTTAAAAATGATCAACTGTTGACTGTATTTTCTAACCTTCTACAGACAGCTCAGGTTGTACGATACTTTGCGGATGTGCTTGTAAATTTTCTTGTTACTAGCAAACTGGATATCCTTAAACAACCAGACACACCAGCATCAAAACTAGTCTTGCATTTGTTCCAGCTATTATTTGTCGCTGTTGCGAAATCTTCTTGGGATTGTGAGTGCATATTACAGCCATATGTTTCAACTATAATGGATGCATGTGTGAAGAATGCTAGTGAGATAGAAAAGCCTCATGGATACATCCAACTGCTTCATTCAATGTTTCATGCTCTTTCAGGAGCAAAGTTTGAATTATTGTTCCGGGAGTTTATCCCTACTCTGCAACCTTGCCTTAACCTGTTGTTGGCTATGGTGGAAGGACCAATTGGACTTGATCTAAAACACAATGTGCTTGAACTTTGTCTGAGGATACCTGCTCGCTTGAGTTCATTGCTTCCATATCTCCCACGCCTCATGAAGCCTTTGGTCTTGGCTTTAAAAGGTAGTGATGAACTTATTGACTTAGGTTTAAGAACACTTGAATTTTGGATTGACAACCTTAGACCAGAATTTTTGGAGCACAGTATGACAGATGCAATTTCAGAAATAAACTTGACTCTATGGTCTCATATCCAACCAAAGCCATATCCTTGGGGTGAAAAGGCCTTGCATCTGCTTGGCAAACTAGGTGGTAGAAACAGAAGGTTTCTAAAAGAACCTTTAGCACTTGAGTGCAAAGAGTATCCTGAACATGGTCTACGGATTATTTTGACATTTGGGCCATCCACACAATATCTGGTGCCTTTAGATCGGTGCATTTATCTGGCTAGAGAAGCCATTATGCAAAATAATTCTGATGTGGATGCATCTCACAAGAGGCATGCTCTCAAGTTCCTGCGTGTATGCTTGTCATCAGTTCTGAATGTGAAGGGAAATGTTCCAGGTGAAGGAGTCGTTCCAGGTCTTTTGAGCATGATGCTGATGTCATCGATCGATCCATCAAGGTGCGGAACTGGAACATCAAATATGAAGGTTTGTCTTCAGCCAGTATTCTTCGATAAAAGTATGTTAGCCTCTCATTTACAATTGAAGTAGAAAACAGCTTGTTTGAATTTTCTTGTTTTAAGACATTTTATGTTGTCAAGTATAAATCAGATATTCAAATTTCAAATTCCAGTTTTATACATCATAGGGTACATTATAATAATAGACATTTGTGTTAAGGTTGTTTTTAATATGCTTTAGTTATCCAGCGTGGATAAATCATTTTACCATAAAAATTTGAGCATATTCAGTTTTAACTTATATTCTGAGTTGTGACACAATAAACACCATCTGAATTTTTGTGCCTCATTTTTATTTTGTGATTCTGTGTGCAATTAAATAGATTGTAAAAGTTCCAACCCATTTTGGTATATTGTAGCTTTACTACATAAATTGAGCTTTTTAATCATCTCAAGCTGATAACAATGTCGTATCCTGCATTATTAGTTCTGAAGAACAATATGTCAATATCATATTGTGTTTCAACTTGCAGGTTGACCCAGCCATGAAGACAACGACACAGCTCATGGCAGAGCGATCTGTATTTAAAGTTCTGTTGATGACTGTAATTGCTGCGAGTGCAGAGCCAGAACTTAAGGATCCTAAGGATGAATTTGTTCCCAATGTATGCCGGCATTTTTCTATGCTATTTCATGTTGATTCATCATCTACTTCCCCATCAGCAACATCTGGTCAACTTGGGGGCTTGATGGGAAGAGGCAGTGGGGGCTTAAGTTCTGTGTCACGGAGTTCCTGCCATTCCAATTTGAAAGAGTTAGATCCTTTGATATTCTTAGATGCATTAGTTGATCTTCTTGTGAATGAAAACAGAGCACATGCTGAGGCAGCTTTGAATGCAATGAACATTTTTGTGGAAACGCTTCTTTTTTTGGCTCGTTGTAAACATACCGTTGTATTGACTCAAAGCAGCGTTGGCACACCTGGTGCTCCTGTGATTGTCACTTGTCCATCAATGAATCCTGTTTTCACACCACCTCCAGGTGTTCATATACCTGTCTTTGAGCAGCTTGTACCACGACTTTTACACTGCTGCTATGGAAGCACATGGCAAGCTCAGATGGGTGGGGTCATGGGTCTTGGTGCTTTGGTTGGGAAGGTTAATATAGAGACTTTATGTCTTTTCCAGGTTCAGGCAGTACACAGTCTAGTATATGTCTTGCAGCGACTTCCTCAGCATGCAACTAAGGAGCAAGCAGAGACAAGCCAAGTGCTTACTCATTGGCTGAAGGATGTGAACTATGCAGACGAGGCAAACAGTGAACATCACAGACAAAGTTTCCAACGAGTTGTGTATTTTCTTGCTGCGGAGCTATTCAATCCAAATGCGACACTTATTGTGAGAAAAAATGTGCATTCATGCCTAGCATTGCTTGCCAGCCGAACAGGCATTGAGGTTTTGGAGTTACTTGAACCCTTGTATCAAACACTGTTGCAGCCTCTTATTATAGATCCTCTTCATAGTAAAGACATTGAACAACAGGTATATCAATTAAACTATAATCAAATGCATCTTACAGCTTTCCTTGTTGTCTTTAATGACATTTTTCGGACGAGGGAATAGCACGGTAGACTGATTTGCATTTGTTGTCAAAATAGACTCTACGGAAATTCTCAAGTAATTTAAGATCCCTGAGTTATCTTCAATCGATTTTGAATACAGAATTCTGTTATATTTACACGAATGCTAGTGTTAGTGCAGGTAGGAACTGTGATGGCTATAAACTTTTGCCTGTCCTTTTGGCCTCCACTTCTAAAGATGAGTCAAGAGTTTGTAAGTTTTCTACAAGCAGCATTGCAAATTGCGAAGGCAGATGAAAATCTTTCAGCTGGGAAATTTATGAATCCAAATTTGATTGTGAAGCTTCGAACTGTGTGTATTGAGCTTTTATGCACAGCCATGGCCCAGGCAGATTTTAAAACTCCAAACCATAGAGTGTTGCAAAATCAGATAATTTCGATGTTCATCAAGTCTCTTGCCTGTGGGAATCCTGAAATTGTGACTGTTGCAAAGGACAGTCTTCGTCAGGTCATCTTAATACTTTTTGTCATTATCTATATGCTTTTTATCAGGGTTGCTGGCAATTTGTAAAGGGAAAAGTAAATATGCCTATTAAGTGAAAAGTAAATATACCTATTGTATCAAAGAGGGAATTTCTCTGTATATTTGTATATCAAGGTTGAATTGCTTTTGTTCTGTACAGGTTATGCAGCAACAGAAACTGCCCAGAGATCATCTCATTTCTAAACTTAGCCATTCTTTTTTGAAATCAATCGATACTGGAAACTTAAGCATGCCCCTTCTGCAAGGTTTAGCTCAATTACTTGAGGTTCTGTCTGGTTTATTCAATACAAAATTGGGTGAAAAGCTCCTAGAGCACCTAAGAAGGTGGCAGGAACCAGAAAAGCTTGCTGAGAGGCAGAAATCCTGGAAAGCTGGTGAGGAACCAAAAATTGTTGCAGGTGAGTTATTGTATAAAAAATATCTGTTTATCCAGTTTATGATCCATCTAAGACATGTCTGTGCCTTTACATTAAGTAATCTAGTTATAATCGTATATTCTGTCTTTTTGTTGCAGCAATCATAGAGATTTTCCATCTTCTGCCACCTGCAGCAGGAAAGTTCTTGGATGATCTGGTGGTACTAACACTGGAATTGGAAGAAGCCCTACCCCAAGAACAAGTGTATAGCGAGATGAACAGCCCGTATCGCCTTCCACTTACAAAGTTTTTAAATTGTTATGCAACAGATGCAATAGATTATTTTCTTGTGCGATTGAATCAGCCAAAACTTTTTAGAAGGTAATTTTATAAGATTTGTTCTTATCATTTCTATGATGTAACAAGAACCCAATATTGTTAAGTTCCTCTCTAAGGTGTGTTGTTTCCTTTTGTTTGGAATCAGATTCATGGATATCATCAGGTCAGAGGCAGGACAACCCTTACGAGAGGAACTTGCTAAGTCATCAGATAAGATAATCGCTAATGCATTTCCGCAGGTGATATGGAAGCCCAATGAGCCTGTTAGCTCCGCTGCGATGCTGTGTGTAGCAGGAAATAAATATACATTAGTTTCATCAAGAACAGATAATTTTGTTCGGATGCAGTCCACAGCAGAAAGTGCAGGCCCGACGCCAGATGCCCATTTCCGGGGAATTTCACTGGTCTCAGCTTTGGTTAAATTGTTTCCAGAATGGCTGTACAATAATCGTCCTGTGTTTGATGCTTTACTCCTGGTGTGGAAATCAAACTCCAGACAAGCCCGCGTACATAATGAACAAAGTCTCAGCTTGGAACAAGTATGTTGGATTGGTTTTCTTTTAATTGATTTTCAATGTATTCAGTATACATGTTAGAATTTAATGGAAAAAACAGTAGCTAGCTAAAACAGAATTATTTTCTTTTAATTACCAAATATTAACTACTGTAATTTAGGGTCAGCAAGAAATTAAATTTCTGATAGCATAACAGAACATTTACTTAGCTGAAACAAGGAACAAATTACCTGATATGCTACTGTTACCTTCCTTGATGTATGTTCAGAAAAAATTAAGGGATCATGGATCAAACCCTCAGGGTAGATCTCATCATGATCATTAGGACAATTGCCAAGAAGAACTTGTAGACCAGAAAACAAACTCAGATGGCTGAGAAACAAGAAACCATACCACTGTCAAGTAATAGGGCTGAATGCAAAGCTCTGTTCAACCTGGGGCTGGAAATAAAAACTCCAAGCAGCCTTAACACTTTCAACCCACAGAAAAAACTGCTACACCAGTTCCAGAACAACCCCAAGTTCAGTTCATAAAATATTAGGCTGCTAGTATACAAGGTGTGGCAGCACACAAAGGGCAACAAGTTATCTATACAGCAAGGCGGCACCAACAAGGCGACACCAGCAAGACATGGCAGCACCAGCAAGAGAAACACCTAAACGGAAAAGCGGCACCAGCAAGAGGAACCAGAACTTCAATCAGCAACCAAAAAGCAACCTACAGTTGGCTGGGAAAGACCCTTAGGGTCAGCGGCAGTCTTAAATATGGAGAGGGTAAGCCCACGGTGGCTGTAGCAGACCAGAACACACCAAGGAGGATCTGGAGACCTATCCTAGAAGAGCCGCAGCCACTTAGCAAACTGAACAAGAAGAGCCGCAGCCACTTAGCAAACTGAACAAGAAGAGCCGCAGAATTACCTCAGTCCAAAAATCGGCTAAGAGAGAGTGTGAGTGTGTTGAGTGAGGAATAGGTCACTTTATTTATAGTTTTGGTAGGTAGGTTAGGGATAACAAGTTTAGGTTTCTTTCCATGACTTTAGGGTTAGGTTTAATACCTAACAATAAACAATTAATATTTTAACATTTAAAATATTAAATGTCAAGTCAGAAAATTCAACAAGAAATAAAGCAAGTCTAAGAGAGGGGTTTCAAGATCAAGGCGGCTAGCTTTCTTTAGGAAGAAGCAAAGAAACAAGCCAACACCCAAACAACAATGAAGGGGGGCGTAACTCAAGCAAGGGCGGTTTCGAAACAATAAGACAAGTCAAAAGGTAAGTTCTTCTTTAATGGAAGAATGCCCTCATGAGTCTCATGATATAAATTATAAGCTTTTATCATCCCAGCATACGAGGGTCAATGATTTGATCATTTCCTTCTTCTTAAGTGCTCCTAGGTCACATGGACCATCCCGGGAGAGAAGAATGTCACACATCATCTTGGCTTGGTACTCAACCAAGAAACTGCCTGGTCCCAGACCAGGATACCCCAAAATACATCTAGGGGCCCTACATCACAACTAGGGTCTTATCCACCAAGGTACACAACCAAGGATCAATCCAAGCATCGAGCAAGGATTCCCTGAAACACATCCAGGGTCCCTAGAACACATCTAGGGACTCGTTGACCACCTATTTCAACTAGGGGTCAACTCCATGTTCCATTAAGTTATGTACCTAATGGTACAACCATTTTGAATATTTTTTCTCAATAGGGCAAATTTTTCCCTCGACACACTTTTCTATGTAATTGGAATTTCTGCTCCCCCGCGTGGGATAGGATTGTAATATGCTAGCATGAGTCAATTTTTGTCTAGTTGCCTAGGAATTTATCATTAGGGAAGTCCTTTCATCGTTTTTTTTTTCCTCAGGTAATTAACCTTGCTTAACTGCAATTTTAATTATCCTTGAGTTTTTCACTCACAATAATTCTCCAAAGTGGTGAAAGGTGTTCTAATGATCGAGCCCAAGGGGTGACCAAGGTCTATAAATGTTGTAAATGACCATGCTAGACATCTCCTAGATTCTTGAAAAATTTCGTTAAGTTTTGATAAGATTTTTTAAATACTTAAAATTCTCGCAAACTGGGGATTTTTAATTATTTTTTATGTAAAATGTAAAAAAGTGCTCCTTGGGGATTTTGTATAGGGGTATGAGTACTCAAATCAAATGGTTTATGATTCCCTACACCCTTGGACCAAGTCTTAGCTCATTTGGATAAGTTTTGCTAGGCCATTGTCCATGAGGAGTCCAATTCAGTCAAAAATCAACATGTAATTGGCTTAATTAAAATAGGCAAATTTTGTAAAAGTGACTAAAGTCACGTGAGAGAGTGGGGAAAGGATTCCTAATGTCTTTCCTAAGTTAGGAAAATGAGTTTCCACTTGGAAAACACCCCCTTGCTAGGCCAACAACCCAAGATAACCATTTCCTAAGAAGAGGGGCGCCCCTCTTACTCATGAACTCATGAAAAATTAAAAATAATGCAAGAGGGCCCCCAAAACTTTGGGTATACTCCCCTTTGACCCTTAATACCCTTTTGATGAGTGAGAAAGGTGTTTTCCCCTTTCCCCACTCACCCGTCATCCCTCACTTCACTCACTAACCCTAAAAGTGCGCCCCCCTTGAAGAGACCCTTCCCCCATGGATGTATGACACTTGGAGCTCATCCAAGTGGGGTCTCTCCTCTTCCTCACCGATAAAAGAGAGTCTCTCCTCCTCATTTCTTCATCTATTCTCATAGCAAGTCTATTATGCCAAAATTTCTCCATTTTTTTCCTCTCTCTTGCTCTCTCATTGTAAATCTTGCTACAAGTATTTGTAGCAACATTTTGTAGATAATAAAATAAGCTTTGGAGGATCTATGGTGTGCATTGAGAGTCTTCTTGGTGCCTTTCATTGTTTTCTTGTGAGGTGATATAACTACATTTCATTTCTTGCATTTTTTCTTTCACTAGTTATACTTGGAGACTCAAGCAAAGTATTTTTCTTGGGTATTGTTTCCGCCTTATACACACCTAGGAGACGTGGAAGAAATCTTCAATCCACTCGGTGTGTCCTTGGGGGCAAGTGAGAGTTAAGGTGCTGTGACCTAATCCTCAACTCCTCCGTCTAGGCCAACTCCTAGTGATGCCAAGGGGGGTAGTCCCTAACAAATATACTAAGGCTTTGAATTAATCTAAGTACGCGAAATAAAATCTAGGAGTTTAAAACTTTTTAGATCACAAGATAAATTTAACACCACATGATACTTAACCAAAAAAGGATACTACCTGCATAATCGGCCATGAGCTTTATCAATTATCAAATAACAAAAAACATTTGCACTTATTACACAAGATAGAGATAAACTTTAAAGACTAGTGCCAAACATAAAGCAGTAAAGTGTGATGTGATGAAAATGTCGCGTTAATTTTATCTTGAGTGTTTTAATTAGGGGATTTGGTGTTATTAAAAAGGTTTTGAAACTATGAAGTGGGGATTAAAGTCGGGGTCCCCACTCTTTGTGTGTAAAAGTGAATGTGGCCTCCTTATGAACTATTCACCAATCCAAGACTTGCCGACCGGGTGTGCCGCAGATCCAACAAGGCGAGTTGCCAGGTGATTTGACACACGACACCCAGGGTATTGGTCTAGGACGAATAATACCACTTAGAGGTTTCTCTAATTATACTAGCATGCACTATTCGAATTTTTTTTGGGTCACTGAAGCACTTAAAGCATGACAACGGGCTTTCATACTCAGATTTGAATAGCTGGGGTTTATTCTAATATATTTGCAAAATTGAAACTAAAGATAAGCAAACCTAGAACTTGCAAAATATTTTTTAAGACTTTGATTTAAGTGATATGAGTTAGTTTTAACCTTGTTTATGCATGAGAAACTAAAATAACTCAGTGAACGGGAAACAACCCCAAAACAAGAAAACAAAAAAAACACCAATTTCCCCCCAGGGGTAGGGGAAACAACTAAAGATGAGCTTTGTGGATCGCTAACTTTATTACAAGATGGGATTACTCTTTTTTTTTGGAACACTTGACCTTTATATGGAGAGATCAAGTGTTTTACAAAGCTTTTATGATAAAAAAAATCAAATACAAGGCTCCCGGGAGCACTCGGAGGGTCCTGAAAGGGGCTAAACTTCAAAAGTTCAGCAGCATTTCCTCTTTTACCTGTCAGATCTGCACTAAAACAGCAAGGGATTAAGTGCAAATATGACCAAAAATACTTTAAGAGTGTCTTTGATCAACCCCTAAAAATATGTGGAAAAATTCTAAGTTAAACTACACTAAGGATGAAAATTAACTAAGGAGTGATAGCTAAATAGCTAACCTCTTTAGGTTCTTATTGGCTGATATAAAATTAGCAAAGAACAACAACCTATCTTGCAGATTTGTACTTTAGAAAACAAAGTAAACTTTTGCCTATCACAAGCCTAAAAAAATTGCTAAAAATTTGAAGGCTAGTTAGAAGCAAAATTAAGCTAGATCTTTGGCAAATAGATGAATCACTTTGTACAACTCAGATCTAACTTTAAGGGCTGCATGCAATTGATCTAAAACAGATTTCAACTTTAAAGACAAATTTAAACCTTGCATGCAACAAAAAACCAAAGGACAAGAAGCTTTTTCTTATGAAACTTTGAGAGAGAAAAGGGGGAAGAGAAATTCGAAACCCGGAATTTGGGCAATGGAGTCAGAATGTTGCCTGAAGAGGGGAATCCTTCCTTTCTTTGCACTTGAAGACGTTAGGGGTTCAAGCGAGAACCCTTTATTCCTCCAAGATAGAGAACCTGTAAACTTGGCAAAACCCTTGCAAGCGAAATGTTAAAATATCCAATATATAACCTAAGAAAACATGTAATTAAAACAATAATGACATGCACTCAAAGATTAATTTGTAACAAAACAAGGATTAGCAATACAACCTAGTTTTACTAATACCTCATTCCAAAAGATAAATAACAATGCTAGCAAGAGATCTTTACCATACTTTAAGAACCATAGTAGGAGTAGATCCTCAACACATTTGCACAAGACAACACAATGATGCTCCAAAGTCTTTTATTCCAATGCTTAAAAAAGTATTACAACAACTCTTCACCCAAGACTTCGCTAACAAATGAGAGAGGTTGACCTCTCTTAAATAGAAATGAGGTGAGACTTCCTAGACAAATGCATGCGCTAGGGTTAGTTTTTTGGAGTAGGTAATGCTTGGGAAAGGAGGAGTTACGTGGGAGTGGCGCATTAGATGAGAGGGAGATGCGTGGGGTGAAGGGAGAGTAGAGGTAGGTTAAGTGGAGGAGATGGTAGGTGAATAGGGAGTGATGGAGAGTGATTTAAGGAGAGTAGGCGTGAGGGGTGAGTGAACTGATAGAAAGTGGGAGTTAAGTGAGGCGTGGGACACATCAGAGGCGCACTAGGGTTTAGGTGAGGCGCCACTTAGGATGGGAGTTGAGTCTCTTAGTTGGAGACTCCTCCCTAACTCCAAGTCATCTAGTTAGGTCGACCTTCTCATCAGTTAACTCACTTTTAGCCTTGAGTTGACTAAAGACACACAAAAAACGTGTTTAAAACATGTTCCCCAGTTCTCCTAAAATTTAGGAGACTTAATTAAATACCCCTTTTCCGTATTTTTAGAGTAAAATTGACTTTTTTAGTGATAATAATCACTTTTTAGTCTCGAAAGATGGGAAATAGGGGTTTACATCATACTCTGGATTGGAAAACGACTATAAATATGGCATCTGACAATGTTTGATGCCATATTTTTTACATTTATTGACTCATAATTAATTAATTCCAATTTTGCGGGAATTTAATTAATTCACTAAAAACTTAAAAAAACCTATCAGACTTAGCCGCAATTTCCAAATGACTCAGACACTATGTTCTAGTATGAGCTTATATACATTCTGACACTAGACATTGGATTTTCCATGCCAAGAACTGCTTGTCAACACATACTTCGGCTTTGGAGCAAGTCTTTTTTCCGAGTGAAAAAACTTAGAAATTATTTAATCGCTCACTAAGGCAAGCAGAAGCTCACTAAGGTAAGCAAAAAAAATAATTAACAAGTAAAAAAAACACTTCGAAGTATGTGCCCACTCCCAGATCAAGGGTGGCCAATAGCCTTTTACAATATCTCATACTTAAGACATTTATTACAATAGTGGAAATGCGGAAAAAAGGGGCCCTTTTAAGGCCTGCTGAATCATTGAAATCTGCATATATGAGCATTTCTTGCTCATTCTCTGGCGGTTCTTCAGAAATGTAGCTTGTGCAAACTGGTGGATAATAGGTATAATTAGTAGTAGTATTGCTATTGGTTTTGTGGTAGTTTCTTTTAAAGTTTGGAAAGTATTTTGCAAGCTTTTTGGATGCTCTCACCTCGTTTTCTTATGTAGCAAAGACAAACTTGTTTCTAGATCACTAGAGGATTGAAGGAGTGATTTTTAGAGTGGAAAACACACTCATTCAATCATCCAATGTAATAACCCTCACCTGCTGCTGCTATGAACATCTACTTGTTGCTGTTATATTTGGGTTATTTTGTCACTCAAGACTTTCGTCAAATTGTTTGGTGTCATACAAATTTATGCTGTAGGAAACCCCTTTTTATTTGCTGTAGGTTATTTGCTGGTGTAGACTTATGTCAAACAGTTGATTTGCATGCTCTAAACCCTCTGCAAAGACCACTTATTGCTGCTGTTCTAGTTTCTTGTTTAGTATTACTATGTTTATGGTGTTGGCATAAAGTTTGGTGTGCCACAGAGAGCTGCCACTTTATGTAAAATATATATACCAACAGAGATGTAAATGAACAAACTCAACAACTGATACAACAAAGAAAACACTACATACCTGCTCTTAAATATTATTAATACCAACAGTACAATGAAAATAGCAATCACTCACAAATCTGAGCATGTTCTTCTATTAATTTCGCTTGGATTACACTTGCAGCTGATGGCACTATTTGGCTGCTGAAGATACCCACGAAATCACATGATTTGATGCTCAATATGATATCCCAAGAGTGCTGTAGCTTGCTGTTGGTGCTGGATCAGCCTCTCTAAAGATGCTAGCAATGATAAAAGCGCCTCTACAGGTCCACACAATTAAAAACTCCTCTGCAATAATGAAATCAGCTTGCACAATGAAAGATCCTGGCCAATAGTAACATTCGATCTCTACAAGAGAAGGATTCGGCCCCTTCCAAGTAGAAACTCAACCTGCACCAAAACTCAACAACCACACTCAAACTCCGTCTCTACAAACCCCCAAACCACTACAAAAATATAGATCTCTATGATCTTCCCCACCAAATGGCTAGGGTAGATCTCTCACCACCGAAACCAAGCTTGACCAGCTAGGGTGGAATCTTTCACCACCGAAACCAATCAGACAAGGGTTTCCTCCAAACCCCAAAGGATCCAAGAGCTCACCAAATCAATGAGAAAAATTATCAATTGCATAATGAGAGAATAGAGACCCCTATCTCTCCTTTATACCCCCACCTGTTCACCTTTTCTCTCCAAGTGAATTTTCTTAATTTTATTATTCCTTGATTAAATCACTTAATTGATTAATTAACCATTTTAACTCTAAAAAGTGATTTATCCATCCTTATGGCTTCTCTGGCCACTAAAAATCACTTATCATCATCTTATCCTGTAGTGCTCTTCCTCTTGATTCCGAAGAGCTATTACACTAAGAGGTTTCTCCAAGTAATATGCCCATTATGACCTTCTTAGTGAATTTAGTTAAAATATGACCCCTAATAACTCAAAATTACAGAAATCGTCGGAATGCAACGGAACAAATCCAAGCTGTGCGGAATGAATCTTGATGATGAAATATGATGAATGATGCAAGTCGGGCCCAATAGAACCCCTCAATATCTCCCGAACTTGCTGTCACCCCTATCTGGCTACTCTGTTAGGCATAACACTTTGTAATGTAATAATGTTCGAAAATGGGGACATTATAGTCCTCCCAGTCGGAATATTGCTTGTCCTCGAGCAATAAATGAATCCGACTACATATGATACCGGGTTCTTGTTGTCGTCCTTATACACACCTGGGGTAACATGGAGGAAACCTTCAATCCACTTGGTGTGTCCTTGGGGGCAAATTTCGAGTCAAGGTGCTGAAGATACCCAGGAAATCACATGATTTGATGCTCAATATGATATCCCAAGAGTGTTGTAGCTTGTTGTTGGTGCTCGATCAACCTCTCTAAAGATGCTAGCAATGATAAAAGCGCCTCTACAGATCCACACAATTAAAAACTCCCTCTGCAATAATGAAATCAGCTTGCACAATGAAAGATCCCGGCCAATAGTAACATTCGATCTCTACAAGAGAAGGATTCGGCCCCTTCCAAGTAGAAACTCAACCTGCACCAAAACTCAACAACCACACTCAAACTCCGTCTCTACAAACCCCCAAACCACTACAAAAATATAGATCTCTATGATCTTCCCCACCAAATGACTAGGGTAGATCTCTCACCATCGAAACCAAGCTTGACCAGCTAGGGTGGAATCTTTCACTACCGAAACCAATCAGACAAGGGTTTCCTCCAAACCCCAAAGGATCCAAGAGCTCTTCAAATCAATGAGAAAAATTATCAATTGCATAATGAGAGAATAGAGGCCCCTATCTCTCCTTTATATCCCCACCTGTTCAACTTTTCTCTCCAAGTGAATTTTCTTAATTTTATTATTCCTTGATTAAATCACTTAATTGATTAATTAACCATTTTAACTCTAAAAAGTGATTTATCCATCCTTATGAATCGTCGGAATGAAACAGAACAAATCCAAGCTGTGCGGAATGAATCTTGATGATGAAATATGATGAATGATGCAAGTCGGGCCCAATAAAACCCCTCAATATCTCCCAAACTTGCTGTCACCCCTATCTGGCTACTCTGTTAGGCATAACACTTTGTAATGTAATAATGTCCCAAAATGGGGACATTATAGTCCTCCTAGTCGAAATATTGCTTGTCCTCGAGCAATAAATGAATCTGACTACATATGATATCAGGTTCTTGTTGTCTTCCTTATACACACCTGGGGTAACATGGAGGAAACCTTCAATCCACTTGGTGTGTCCTTGGGGGCAAATTTCGAGTCAAGGTGCTAAAGATACCCAGGAAATCACATGATTTGATGCTCAATATGATATCCCAAGAGTGTTGTAGCTTGCTGTTGGTGCTGGATCAACCTCTCTAAAGATGCTAGCAATGATAAAAGCGCCTCTACAGGTCCACACAATTAAAAACTCCCTCTGCAATAATGAAATCAGCTTGCACAATGAAAGATCCCGACCAATAGTAACATTCGATCTCTACAAGAGAAGGATTCGGCCCCTTCCAAGTAGAAACTCAACCTGCACCAAAACTCAACAACCACACTCAAACTCCGTCTCTACAAACCCCCAAACCACTACAAAAATATAGATCTCTATGATCTTCCCCACTAAATGGCTAGGGTAGATCTCTCACCACCGAAACCAAGCTTGACCAGCTAGGGTGGAATCATTCACCACCGAAACCAATCAGACAAGGGTTTCCTCCAAACCCCAAAGGATCCAAAAGCTCTCCAAATCAATGAGAAAACTTATCAATTGCATAATGAGAGAATAGAGGCCCCTATCTCTCCTTTATACCCCCACCTGTTCAACTTTTCTCTCGAAGTGAATTTTCTTAATTTTATTATTCCTTGATTAAATCACTTAATTGATTAATTAACCATTTTAACTCTAAAAAGTGATTTATCCATCCTTATGAATCGTCGGAATGCAACGGAACAAATCCAAGCTGTGCGGAATGAATCTTGATGATGAAATATGATGAATGATGCAAGTCGAGCCCAATAAAGCCCCTCAATATCTCCCGAACTTGCTGTCACCCCTATATGGCTACTCTGTTAGGCATAACACTTTGTAATGTAATAATGTCCCAAAATGGGGACATTATAGTCCTCCCAGTTGGAATATTGCTTGTCCTCGAGTGATAAATGAATCCGACTACATATGATACCGGGTTCCTGTTGTCGTCCTTATACACACCTGGGGTAACATGGAGGAAACCTTCAATCCACTTGGTGTGTCCTTGGGGGCAAATTTCGAGTCAAGGTGCTATCACCTGATCCTCAACTTCTCCGTCTAGGCCAACTCCTAGCGAAACCAAAGGGGGTAGTCCTTATAAAAAATAATCTAAGGATCTTTAAACTAAGAAAGGAAAAGAACTTAGGTCTAGGAGTTTACTGCTTGAAATAAAACAAACCATCAACATTTAACATTCATCATCATCATAATCATAAAGTACTTGTCCATAAACATGGATATATCAAAGGATACAAGATCTGCAAGATTTAATCATATAAGTTAGACAAAGTGTATGAATGTAAAGATTTTCTCACATAAAGATAGATATACCAATTACTAGTGAAAGTGTTGATCGAAAGTTTTATTAAGATAAATTGATGTTGAGTTAATGAGAAAATGTGGCCCCTTTGGAGGCAAGCTCTTTGTTTGGAAACTTGCAGAGAGTTTACTGAAACCCAAGAGATCTCACTAGTAAACTCACTAAAAGTGTTGGATTTCCAAAATGGGTGGGAAAACCAGGTCCCAAGAGGGCCTGCCTTACTTCACAGGTCCCTTTTAGGTGTTTTCCCGCACATTGAGATAACTACTTTAGAGATTTTCCTAATTAGACTACAAACAAGGTTCAATTACTTTGTACAAAAAATAAATTTAGCACCCTGCTTTGTAGAGAAAACTATCACAAGTACTTGAAAATGAAAAGATCTTTGCAACACTTAAAAGAATTAAATTATGTACCTTGCTTTGTAGTTGAAAGATAAATTGCAAAATACTTTAGAAATTGAAAAGGTCACAAGATTTATTGCTGAAAAGACTTGAAGAAAACTGAACTAAACATGTGTTGACCGCCTCTTTAACTAAGGGGTCAACTCCATGTAGCATGAAGATATGTATCAATAGATGCAAACATGTTGAAGACTAATTGGTTCTACAGGGAATTTTTTTGCTCCAGCACACGATTTTGTAAGCGGGATTATCGCACCCCTGCGCGGGTTTATAATGTAATAGGTATACATAGATCATGTTAGGTCAGTTGCCTTAGGGTTTTTTCATTAGAAGAGTTCCTTTTGCTGAGTGGTTTTTATCCTCAGGAGGTTAATGTGGCCTAACCAGCTGGGTTAATCTCCCTTGAGTTTTTCACTCCCACCCAATAAATCCTCCAAAGTGGTGAAAGGCATTCTAGTGAAGTAATTCCTAGGTAGCTAGTATTTAGGAATGATGTAAATGACCATGTAAGACAGCACGCGAAATTTCGCGGAATTCCGTCAAGTATAGCTAGGTTTTTTTTAAGGTTCTGAATTAATTAATTAATTAATTTTGGGTATTTAATGTAAAACTTAGGTCTCGAGATTTCTCATAGGGGTATTTGTACTCAAAATAAAGCTAATGAGACCCCCTACACCTGTGGACCAAGTTTCAACTCAGTCGGACAAGTTTTGCTAGGTTGTTTGTCCACTTTAGGAGTTTTTCGGAAAATGGCGGTTTTAATTGCCAAACCCAGAACATGGAAAAATGTAAATTTTGTAATAATGGACCAAATAAGGTAAAGTAAGTGTGATTTTAATGAGGGAGACCCCACCTAACCTTTACCTACCCTCTTCTACCCACGTTTTAATTAAACTCACCTTTTTAATCCTTCCCACTTTGAGTTCACGTCCTCCTTCCCCACGTGAGCATTTAATAAATCTTTTAACTAAATGAGTGGTGGTCCCTTCCTCATCTCATGCGTCCTTCCCTCCACATCATCCTTTGGAGTGTGTCTACCACACTCCTCCCACACTCCTACCTCATGCCCTCTAAAAAAACTCATGCTTCCTTTCACACCCCACGCATTCTTTTATGAAAAAGTTAGAAAGTCACACATGAAGTTGGAACTCACCTTTGAATGAGGCGTGGGGCCTCTCCTCCACCAATCGCTTACCTTTTGGGAGTGTGCCAACACACTCCCTATCCTACCTCACGCCTTCCCTTTGAAGCTCACGCGTTTCCCTCATTAAACCTCACACATTCCTCTTTTCTCACGATTTCTCTTTTGAATAAATTAGATTAGGAACACGTAGTTTGGAAACTTCCAACTTCAAACAGGAATCTTACCTTGAGGCTTCACGTGGGTCTTCCCTTTGACCAATCTGTCACCTCTCACGTGTCTTTTCTTACCAAAGTCGCCTCCTCCCATAAGCCTACGCCATCCTCCTTGAATCCTCATGCTTTTCTTGATAGCATACATTTTCCTTGTGGAATAAAGTGGAAACATCAAGCATGAAATTGGAGTTTCTTTTCAAAGAAAGCATGGACCTCCCCTCTTAGCCAATACACCTCCCTTAAGTGGCCACCTCACCCTCCATCTCTCCCTACATGCTAATTTCGCCCCTACCCTAAAAGCTACATGCCTTATTTAGCTTGAGTTCTTGTCCCTTGGATCTTTGACAAGTGTTGAAGATCCAAGAGGGGTCTCTTGGTCTCCCAAGGCTATAAAAGAAACCTCTCACTCCCTCATTCTTCATCATTCTTCATAGTATTGTTATGCTACTGAATTCTTCCCATCTCTCTCTCTCTCTCATTACTTTCACATTGTTTCACTGGTTTTGGTTCTTGAAGAGCTTGTGGCAGCATTGATGCTACAACCTCTTCCCATTTAATAATACAGAAACTGCTTTGGAGGATACTGTGGCGTTCAATATTAGTCTGGATTTTCCATTCATTGTGAGGTGATATCATTCTAAATCTTTATGTGTTTTGGTAAATAGTTGCTCAAGTAAATTAGTTTACTAGGCTAGGTGAGACAATAGTGTAGTTTCCCACCCATATATTTTGTGCATGCTTATTTAATAGAAACTATTTTGTATTGTCTATGCATGCAGGATATTATCTATTGTTCCATCTCACTTCTGGTTTAAGTTTTGTAGGTCACCTCTATGAATTTGTTGGGATAGCTTCAAGGAGGAATGTACCCTCATCTTCGCTTACACTTCACTAGCATTCTTTGCCCCTCTTCCTCATTCTTTCAGATTCGGTTTTTGGTATCTAACATGCTTAGATTGGTCACTTAGTAAATACAATTTTTTGGTTTTTGTATGCACGAAATTTCTGCCTAAAAACATAAATTTTATAACTTTGTTGAGTGTGTTGCAGCTCAAATCAGCAAGCAATAGCTGTGATGTCCCGTTCCCAAGAATAGGCCAGCAGGGAGTGACTTAATAGTCTATATGTTCTTGTAGACTATAGTCAGGCACAAACAGGGAACAAGATGGAGAAATAAGGAGGAATTGATGGATAAACGATGAATTAAACCAAAATACTTAGGAAAAGTCACTTAAGCCTAATGAAAAGGTGTTAAAGGGGAACTTAATTGACTAATTAATCACTTTAGGAGGAAAAGCGCCTAGCTTGAGTGAGGTCAATGGTGAATTAGATTGGGAAAGGTATAAAGGGAGGAATTTGACCTAATTCCTCATTATGCATTGTTATGATTTGATGTTGAGAGTTCCCAGAGGAGGAGGAGAGCCGACCTTACTGTTTTGTGGATTTCTGGAGGAAACTACCACCATTGATCGGTTTTAGTGTTGAGAGACACACCTTAGCCCATCGGAGATACCATCCAGGTATTTCACCGTACTTTTCAGGAGTATCCATTGCAGAGTGCGCAGCTCAGTCAGTGAGGGCGCAAGCTAGTTTGAGGGTTTGGGAGAGCTGCATGAGACCTGTATCTAGATTGCGGTTTCCTTTCAACCCATTTGAGATCCAGCTAGGGTGCTTCTATTGAGCCATCTATCATCAGATTCTGACGGTGGAATCTTGTAGATCGACTCATTCAGCCATTTAGGGCGCATCGCTTCTGGACAGACATTTGGTGTTGCATGCAGAGTTTCAGAGCAGATCCGAACAAATCCTTCTGACCCATTTCCTTATTTGGCGAGACGATCGTTTTGATCCATATAGCAACAGTTTTCATCAGTGGAATCCTTTTGGGCGCATCCAGTGCTCCAGGAGGTGCGCAAACTCCCCAGGGGTCCAGATCCAGTGCCTTAGAGACCGGATCCGAGATCCGACACTCATCCATTTCAGTCTAGAGGCTAGGGCGCTTCTGTTGGAGCATTTTTCGGCGCATTCCGACGGTCCATTCTTCCGGACGAGTTTTCCAGCTGGTAGTGGTTACCGTATTTCTCCGGAATCGCATATTTTGCCGATCTATCCGTGCATGCATCAGATCTACCATCATCTTCTGATCACGGGTATTTTTATGATATTTGATTGTATTCCAGTACTGATCCATGAGATCCGACTGACGTTTATATTCTATATTTCCAGTAGGCTATTGTATTCCCATGCTCGAACCGTTATTTTACATGATATTGGGTAGTTGATTTTCTCTACCTTTGCATGCATCCTTTATATGTTGTTTAAACCTTAAATATGCAACATGCACATGTAATAACCAACATGCACATGCAATAACCCACATGCACATGCAATAACCATTAAGATCTCAAACATACAACTGAAACGCATCCAGAAACCCCCAGTGTATCAGATCTGAGAGAGAGAGCATTAGAACAATAGAAAATATCTTGATCAGCGGGATCAGGGATATTTCAATAGCTTGCTGATTTTTGCAGGTTCTTACTAGGACAAGAGGGCATGTTGCCCAATTTTCATACACAACACACCCTCATAACAACTCCTTGAAGTGGTAATAGTTTCTCATCTTTCTTTCCTCTCTAGAATATTGTAAACGCAAGCCCAAAGGAGTTGTACCCAAGCAGTTTGCTTTCCTTTCCTTTAGTCTTTACTTTGCAAGTTTAGATTAATTTTCTTTTCTGTCTTTCCTTGCTTAGTTTAGCTAGATTAGTTGTGATTTCTACATGCATGCTTAACTTAAAATAATCTAGAGTAGATCTCATAACACATGCTAGCTTAGAGCCCATGGTGGCTTAGATT
Organism: Picea mariana; assembly: GCA_032191745.1. Lineage (NCBI taxonomy): Eukaryota > Viridiplantae > Streptophyta > Pinopsida > Pinales > Pinaceae > Picea > Picea mariana. The sequence goes on from JASDQU010737869.1 coordinate 331,153, forward strand.
AGATCTCTAACTTCCGTTGCACGCAAGTTTCAGTTTCTTAAATCTTTATCTTACACATGCGCATGCTAACACCAGTTTCATAAAGGCATAAAATAATCATCTTTTACGATTCTGCAAGTTACTTTCGGTTCTTCTTCATATGTGCAATCTAAACTAAGAACTCAATCGTTAATTCTGGTTTGGGTCCCCAAGGCCTTTTCCGAAAACTAAATTTTAACTTGCAATCCATTTGTTTAAAGGCATCAACCTTCTTATCTCTAAATTTTCAGTATTTTGGCAATCCTTTGTTGAGCAAGCTACAAGCACTCAATCACACTTCGCAATATTTAGCTCATAGGTCTAAAATTTATTAATTAGACTTAATAGGACAGCATAACTCACCATCTTCGCCATTTAAAAACTGGGGTTTTGAGGAAAGCCACATAAAGTTCTCCGGAGTACTCGGCCTTAGGGTTGACCTGTGAAGCTAGGGTAGGCCTCGTTGCCCCACTTCTTGAGCATCCAACAACCACTTGGTAATAGGGGGAGGAGAGTTTTTGGGTTGACACCTAGATAGGGCTAAAATTAATCTCACACTTAATCACTTAATTTAATTTTCAATCTACAACATTAGCAGTACAATTACACACTCGCAAGCTCACTGATCTCACTATCTTTCAATTTACATTCATATGCAAGCTATCTTTGATGTGTTGTAGAAATAATATCTAAGTGGTTAAATCTTTCATTAGGAATATTTTGCTTTCCACGTTTTTCATCTATCCTTAATTCTTGTACTTGTGGTATGATCCTTCAAGAAGTGCGCATCTACCTGGAGGCATTCTCTTGATTGGGTCTTGAGTGCTTTGCGTCTCTTGGCCATTGAAAACAGTCCAATAGAAGTCTATTTGTTGTGAGCATGCTTGGCTTGATGTGTTGATGGTTGTTCATCTTTGAATATCTTCTTTCCTGCACATTTCAAGCACTTATTAATATTTTGTATCTAGTCTTAAATTGTATATCTTAGATATTCTTTTGTATCTAATTCTATCTATCTTGTTGTAATACTTTGTAACTTGTAATTATCTTGTAACGAACATCCCCTTAACTTAGTTGACCCCATTGCCCAATCTTAGGCACTTGTCTTAGTTGCCCTAGGAAAAGGTCTGACTCTCATACTTAGATAGTTGCATCTTGCATTTGTTGATTGACATCTTAGGCTAGATTTCCCTTAACCTTTTAACTAATTAAAATCAACTCCTAGAACACTTAATCGTAAATCTCATCTAGTAACTAGGGTCTACCCCCCTTGGATTCCCTAGGAGTTAGCCTAGACGGAAGAGGTTCAAGTCAAAGTGATAGCATGGGCTTTGAACCTAGGCATTGTGCTTCCGAGGACACACTAAGTGAGCAGGACTTAGCTCACGTTTGCAAGTGTGTATAAGGACGACAACAACATGCATAAGAGATTCAAGATTTCTTTTAATTAGCAATGCATGAAAAATATGAGTGTGTGTCGATTTACTTGATTTGTGTCTTTGAGTTAAAATATTTAGACATGCATCAAGAAAGAAAACCACACAAAGACACACAAATCCCCCTAATGGGGATGGAGAAACTGGGCACAAAAGGGTCCGCTTTTATTGCAACTATTACACTGAGAACAAAGGTTCTCTTTGAGATTTAGCTTTAAGAAAGAAAGATGATCCTTATAACTTTTGGATCTTTAAAGAAAACTACAAGAAAAGAAGACAAAGAGAAACTTCGTTGATGAAGTTAAAACCCCCCTAGGGTGCTCCAGAAGCCTTGATTTCGCCAAAATTTGACGGGATCTCCCCTTGTACCAGTTATTGTTGCAAGAAAACAGCAAACAAAGTTTGTTAAAACGTGATGAAAAGGTGTTTGAAAGACTAACTAAAACTAAAAAAAATTCTCAAAAGTTTTCCGAAATTTTTCTAAGGCAAAATTTGAATTTTTTAAGACTTTTTGGACAAATTGCATGAACCTAACTTAGGCTCTTCTAGCTGTTTCTGTTTGCTGTCCTAAAACAAAAAGCATAAGGAAGCTAGGTAGCTTGATTTTAAACTTGAAACAAGACACTTAACTAACTTCAAATCTAGAAGAAAATAGGCTAGGAAATGCCCTAGATCCACTTTTTAAACTTGAAAGAATTACCACTAGATCTAGATACTTGCATGCAAAAGAAACCAAGTTAAACCTTTAGATTTAAACTAACTTCTCAAGCATGCATGCAAAAATAACCAAATAATTTTGTAGAAAGTTTGAGAGGGAGAAAAGAAGAAACTCTTTTTCTTTCAAAAATTGAAAGCTATGGGCTATGGAGTCCTTTGATGAAGAGTAGAGGGAGCTCCAATCCTTTTGAAAATCTTAGACAATGGCGGTTGAAGCAACAACTTATCAATCCTCCAAGCTTGAGGAACCTGCAACAATGTACAACAATCCTGCAAACACTTGTTAAAGGTCTTCCCTACACAATACAACGCTCAAATATGCATGTTAGTTTAACTGAAAATGAAACATGCAATACAAAAGTCTATGAATTATAAGGAAGAAGTGAAATGAATCAAGCTAGATTTATCTCACTCTATTGTATGATAGCATACCTTCAAAGCCTTGCAAATAGAATACAAAATTGAAATACAAGATACAAGTTATCTCATACAAGTAGCACTAGATCCAAGCATCCACACATAGCATCAACAACAATAGAACTCCAAAACCTTCTTTATTCAATTTCAGAAAATGATACAATGATACAATAGTGGTCTATCTTCCCAAGCTCCAAATCTAGCAAATGGAGAGGGGTAGCCTTGGCTTTATAGCTTAGGTGGTGACAACTCCAAAGACCGGACGCGCTAGGGTTTTGGTAATGCGTGAGTGAGAGAGGAGATGCATGGGGTTAAGGGTAGAGATGGGTGAGTGGATAGGGAGATGTGGAGTGGAGGGTAAGTGAAGTGGGGTGGAGGTGAGTGAGGTGGAGTGAAGTGAGGTGAAAGTGGAGTGAGGTGGAATGAAGGGGTAGTTAGGAGATGCGTGGGCACTTTGGGATGTGTGCCACTCCTTTAAAACACGCCAACTAGGTAGGTGGGGTTGAGTTCCCTCATTGGGATTTCCCCCATGTCCACATCATCCTAGTTAAGTCGCCCTCACCTTAGCTTAACTTGCCCAGGCTTCCAATCAACTGGGGACATGAAAAAAACATGTTTCCAACATGTTCCCCAGTGCTCCTAAAAAATAGGAAATGAATTTAATTACCCCTTTTCCGTAAATTTCGAGTAAATTTGATTTTTTAGTGATAATAATCACTTTTTTTGTCTCGAAAGATGGGAAATAGGGGTTTACATGATACTCTGGATTGGAAAATGACCATAAATATGGCATCTGACAATGTTTGATTCCATATTTTTACAATTTATTGACCCAAAATTAAAAAATTCCATTTTTGCGAGAATTTAATTAATTCAGTAAAACATTAAAAAAACCTATCAAACCTAGGCACAATTTCCAAATGGCTCAATTAAGATGACCTAGTATGAGCTCATATACATTTAGACACTAGACATTGTTTTCCATGCCAAGGCCCGTTGCCATCCTTATACACACTTGCAAACGTGAGCTAAGTCCTGCTCACTTAATGTGTTCTCGGAGGCACAATGCCTAGGTTCAAAGTCCACGCTGTCACTTTGACTTGAACCTCTTCCATCTAGGCTAACTCCTAGGGAAGCCAAGGGGGGTAGACCCTAGTTACTAGATGAGATTAAGAATTTAATGTTCCAGGAGTTGGTTTTAATTGGTTAGAAGGTCAGGGGGAATCTAGCCTATGATGTTAATCAACAAATGCAGGATGCAACTATCTAAGTATGAGAGTCAAACCTTTTCCTAGGGCAACTAAGACTACTGACTAAGATTGGGCAATGGGGTCAATTAACTTAAGGGGATGTTCGTTACAAGATAATTACAAGTTACAAAGATTACAAATTATAACAAGATAGATACAACTAGATACAAAGAATATATCAGATATAAAGCTACCTTAGCCTAGATACAAGATATACAAAAGAATGCACGTTTACTCGCATGTGCAGGAAGTACAGATACTCAAGATAAAACAATCATCAACACTTCAAGTCAGGCATGCTCACAACAGATAGAATTCCATTGGACTGCTTTTCAATGGCCAAGAGACGCAAAGCACTCAAGACCCAGTCAAGAGAATGCCTCCAGATGGATGCACACTTCTTGAAGGATCACACCACAGATACAATGATACAAAAGATGAAAGATTGAAAATGTAAAGTATGTTCCAAATGACAAAGATATAACCACTCAAATATTTATTCTACAATAGATAAATTAACTTGCATGTAGATAGAAAGACAAATGAGATCAGTGAGCTTGCAAGCGTGTAATTATATGCAGATGTTGTAGACTAAGGATTAAGTGATGTTAATTTTAGCCCTATCTAGGTGTCAACCCAAAAACTCTCCTCCCCCAGTTACCAAGTGACTGTTGGATGCTCAAGAAGTGAGGCAACGAGGCCTACCCTAGCTTCATAGGTCATCCCTAAGATCAGAATACTCTCGGAAAGGACGTCGTGCGCCGTGAGACCGTCCCCGTCCTAGCATCTTTCGTTTCCTTCCTCTAACCTCGTTTTAAATGGCGAAGATGGTGAGTTATGGTGTCCTATTAAGTCTAATTAGTTTATTTTAGACCTATGAGCTAAGTATTGCGATGTACGTTTGAGTGCTTGTAGCTTGCTCAAATAAAGTTGCCAAAGTACTGAATAATTAAATAATATGGAGGCTGAGGCCTTTGAACAACAGATTGCAAGTTAAATTTTAGTTTCCGAAAAAAGCCTTGGGGACCCAAACCGGAATTAAAGATTGAGTTCTTAGATTATGAGATTGCACATATGAAGTGTAAGAACTGAAAGTAACTTGTGAAATTGTAAAAGATTGATTAATTGAGCCCTTTAAGATTATCAATTTTCGCATGCATGTATAAAAATTAAATACTGAAAGGTAAATGACTTGCATGCGAAGTAAATTACGAAATCAAATATCAACTATGCCTCCACGGGCTCTAATCTAGCAATTAAGTGTGAGATCTACTCTAGATTATTTTAGCTTTAAGCATGCATGTAGAAACCACTACTAATCTAGCTAAACTAAGCAAGGAAGACAGAAAAGAAAACTAATCTAAACTTGCAAAGTAAAGACTGAAGGAAAGGAAGGCAAACCGCTTGGGTACAACTCCTTTGGGCTTGCGTTTACAGTATTTTGGAGAGGAAAGAAAGATGAGAAACTGTTACCACTTCAAGGAGTTGTTTTGAGGGTGTGTTGTGTATGGAATTGGGTAGCATGCCCTCTTGTCCTGGTAAGAACCTGCAAAAATCAACAAGCTATTGCTTGCTGATTTGAGCTGCAACACACTCAAAAAAGTTATGAAATTTCTGTTTTTAGGAAGAAATTTCTTACATATGTAAACCAGAATTTTATATGATTAAATCGACCAATATAAGCACGTTAGCCAATAAAATTTGAATATGAAAGACTGAGGAATAAGAACAAAAAATCGCTTGTGAAGTGTAAGCGAAGATGAGGGTAGATTCGTCCTTGAAGCTATCCCAACAACTTCATAGAGGTGATCTGCAAAATTTAAACCAAAAGTGAGATGGAACAACAGATAATATCCTGCATGCATAGACAATACAACATAGTTTCTATCATATAAGCATGCACAAAATATATAGATGGACAACTACACTATTGCCTCACCTAGCCTAGTAAACTAATTTACTTGAGCAACTATTGACCAAAACACATAAAAATTCAGAATGATATCACCTCACAATAAGTGGCACATTGTTATGAACATAAATAATGTTATGAACATAAATATACATAAATAGATATTCATAACATAATAATTAATTAATAAATAATAATTATTAATAATGAAAGGTCATGTCTCAAAGGACATGACTATTGGTTAAGGGCACCCCTGTGTGGGTATATAAACGAGCCCTCGTTGTCAATTGTAAATCATCTCATCTTATCATATCTTATCTATTCATTTATTATTTACAGTCCTATATGGATTACTTTGTTATATTCCAAGTATTTTGGATAATTCTTGTGTGAGCGAACTTTGTTCGTCTCATTTGGTATCAAAGCTTAGTTTTTTTTATCCCAGCCTTTGGCCAGTTTCTTTATCAGACCTTGTTTGATCCGGCTTTTGGCCAATCCCATCGTTCAAGATTTTCTCTGAGAAATCTGGTCTTTGACCATCCATCAAGCCTTTGGCCATTCAAATTTTCAAGTTTGTAAGAACTTCAGTCCTTGACTAATTCAGGCCTTTGGCCATATAAAACTCAGAAGTTTGTTGAAAAACTTTTCGTTGCAAATCCAATCACCATTTTAGGGTTATACAGAATTTAAA
>JASDQU010737869.1:351388-377214 GCA_032191745.1 Picea mariana
AGGTCTTCAAATGTCGAAGAAGAAACAATCCAGGGCCATGAAGAAAATTCAATTTCAAAAGTTAATCAACAAAAAACTACAAGTATACGAAGTAAGGATCGAGTTACAAGGATGCCTTATCGACACTCTAATCACAAAAATCGATACTTTAGCCAATCCTTGTATCAACAGAAACAAATGACCAGTATGTCGAAGAATATTACTTCCACTACAAGTGATGCTCAAAATAGAAGCTATCATGGGAGTCGAAATACATCAAGTTCTTTCCAAAAACCCCATAAACTCCCCATGCAAAAGATCGAATTAGGACGGGCAGACTCCTTTACAATGCGATAGTTCTGCTCAGTGCTTAGAAGATCCTATCGTATAAGGTCCTCAACAATTACTAACTCAATAATGAAGAAGCATGAGACACTAATTACAAGCTAGAGAAATAGATAAGTCTTCCATAAAGTATGCTTTGAGGACAAAGCATTTTTAAGGGGAAGGCAATGTTATGAACATAAATATACATAAATAGATATTCATAACATAATAATTAATTAATAAATAATAATTATTAATAATGAAAGGTCATGTCTCAAAGGACATGACTATTGGTTAAGGGCACCCCTACGTGGGTATATAAACAAGCCCTCGTTTTCAATTGTAAATCATCTCATCTTATCATATCTTATCTATTCATTTATTATTTACAGACCTATATGGATTACTTTGTTATATTCCAAGTATTTTGGATAATTTTTGTGTGAGCGAACTTTGTTCGTCTCACACATCCAGACTAATCTTGAACGCCACAGTTTCTCCAAAGCATTTATGTATTATTAAATGGGAAGAGGTTGTAGAAACAATGCTGCTACAAGCTCTTCAAGAGCCAAAACCAGTGAAGCAATGTGAAAGTAATGAGAGAGAGAGAATGGGATGGTGAGAAAATAGTAGCATAACATTACTGTGAAGAATGATGTCAAATGAGGGAGTGAGAGGCTTCTTTTATAGCCTTGGGAGACCAAGAGACCCCTCTTGGATATTCAACACTTGTCAAAGATCCAAGGGACAAGAACTCAAGCTAAATAAGGCGTGTAGATTTTAGGGTAGGGGTGAAACTAGCATGTAGGGAGAGATGGAGGGTGAGGTGGCCACTTGAGGGAGGCGTATTGGCTAAGAGGGGAGGTCCACGCTTTCCTTGAAAGCAAACTCCAATTTCATGCTTGATGTTTCCACTTTATTCCATAAGGAAAGCGTATGCTATGAAGACAACCGTGAGGATTCAAGGAGGATGGCGTAGGCTTATGGGAGGAGGCGACTTTGGTAAGAAAAGACATGTGAGAGGTGACGCATTGGTCAAAGGGAAGACCCACGTGAAGCCTTAAGGTAAGATTCCTCTTTGAAGTTGGAAGTTTCCAAACTAAGTGTGCCCAATCTAATTTATTCAAAAGAGAAATTGTGAGAAAAGAGGAATGTGTGAGGTTTAATGAGGGAAACGCGTGAGCTTCAAAGGGAAGGCGTGAGGTAGGATAGGGAGTGTGTTGGCACACTCCCAAAAGGTAAGCGATTGGTGGACGAGAGGCCCCACGCCTCATTCAAAGGTGAGTTCCAACTTTATGTGTGACTTTCTAACTTTCTCATAAAAGAAAGCGTGGGGTGTGAATGGAAGCGTGAGTTTTTGAGAGGGCATGAGGTAAGAGTGTGGAGTCAACACTCTTCCACGATGTGAGTGCTAGGGAAAGGGCGTACCTCATAAGGAGGGGCCCACAATCCATTATTAAATGAATTATTAAGTACTCATATGGGAAAGGTACGTATTCTTCAAGTGGGAATTAAATTAAAAAGTAAGTAAAAATTAAAAAGATGGGTTTAAGGGGTAGGTAAAGGGTTAGGTGGGTTCGGTGGGGTAGGTTGGGTGTCTCTCTCACTAAGGTTGGGTGTCTCTCTCACTAACTGTCACACTAACTTTACCTGTTTTAACTAATTATTACAAAAATTGACATTTGCCCATGTTCTGGGTTTGGCAATTAAAATTGTCATTTTTCGAAAAAACTCCTAAGTGGACAAACAACCTAGCAAAACTTGTCCGACTGAGTTAAAACTTGGTCCATGGGTGTAGGGGGGTCTCATTAGCTTTATTTTGAGTACAAATACCCCTATCAAAAATCCGAGGACCTAAGTTTTACATTAAATACCCAGAATTAATTAATTAATTCTGAACCTTAAAAAAAACCTGGCTATACTTGACGGAATTCTGCGAAATTTTGCATGTTGTATTACATGGTCATTTACAACATTCCTAAACACTAGCTACCTAGGAATGACTTCATTATATCGCCTTTCACCACTTTCGAGGATTTATTGGGTGGACCGTGGGAGTGAAAAACTCAAGGGAGATTAACCCGACTGGTTAGGCCACATTAACCTTCTGAGGATAAAAAACACTCAGTGAAAGGAACTCTCCTAATGAAGAAAACCTAGAGTACATGCTCGTGCCTAGGTCTTAGGTGGCCAATAACCTTTTACAAAATCCCATACTCAGGTCATTTATTACAATGGTGGAAATGCAGAAAAAGGTGGTCTTTCACAAGACCGACTGAACTTTGAACTCTGTCATATGAGCACTGATTGCTCATTCTTTGGTGGCTCTTCAGGAAATTCATCTTGTGCAAATTGGTGGATAACATTGGCTCCATATGGGGACGTGTGGTTGATCTTTAAATCTATCGGAGACCATGCGAGAATCCAGAATTATGCTACCTGCATCATGGATTCTTATCAACCATCATATCCATATAAAACCAACATTAAACACAATTTGCAATGATAATATACAAGTACATATAATACAATAAAAGCATCTAATATACATGTTCATATAGTACAAAAAAGTAAATGATGTACAGAAAAGACAAAGCATAATGTACAAAAGATAAGGGTTAGAGAGTATGATACAGTAGATGCCCCCATGGGCATTAGATGACCTCTGTGAAGAAAAACTTGAGAAGTTGGCCATTGACTAGAAGGGCCAAATCCTCACCATCCAATCTGTTTAGATAAAATGAATTCTTGCCAGCTGAACCCTGTATGATGTATGGACCTGTCCATAAACTGTCGAACTTTCCATGATTCCCTGGCTTTTCCCTTCTCTTATCTGAAAGAAGGATTGTGTCCCCTTCTTGAAAAAATCTCTGCCATGAAGACTTATCAAAGGTCTTATTTACCCTGTCCTGATTCTTTATGCTTTGATCCAATGCTTTCCCTCTGATTTCTTCTAACTCTATCAACTGATCAATTTTGTTCTGATGGAAGTCCTCATCCAGACCATACTTCTGAACAAACTGATACACTGGAAGTTTTAAGTGAACTGGTAAAGTAGCATCAAGCCCGTAGACAAGATCAAAGGGGCTCTTACCGGTGGAACGCTTTTTGGTTATTCTGTCCGCCCATAATGCAAACTTAATCTTCTTGTCCCATGATCTCTTATTATCCCCCACTGTTTTCTTGAGAATATTCAATAAGTTTTTATTGCTGGATTCAGCAAGACGATTACCTTAGGGATAATAATTTTATGAGTGGGACAACACAATGCCATACTTAAAACAAAAAGAAGATAAATTTGTAGAACTGAAGGCCTTGGCATTATCGATTGTAATCTTGGCGGGCACACCGAACCAAGTGATTATCCTATCTTCAAGGAAAACCATGACCACTTTGTCGGTTGCTGACTTAGTGGGTATTGCTTCTACCCACTTAGTAAAATAATCAGTTGTTGTAATTATCCAAGTATAACCATTACTTGAATTATTTTTAAACTGACCTATGAAATCAAGCCGCCACTACTGAAAAGGAGTTTAGACAACCACAGGCTGAAGAGGCAAGGCCGCTAGCTTTTGCTTCCCTGAAAATAACTGACACTGCTGACAACCCCTGACCATTTTGTTTACATCTGAGAAAATGGCTGGCCAATAGTAACCTGCTCTGAGGATTTTGTGGGCCGTAGTTTTAGCTGCAAAGTGTCCACCACAAAACCCTGAATGGAAGTCAACCAAAAGTCTCTTGGACTCTAGCTCATCAACACACTTGAGTATCACTCCATTAGGGTTCTTCAACCCCAAGCCGTCTTGAATGATACAATACTTTGTTGCTTTCAACCTTAAAGCCCTCCTCTTATGACCAATCAAATGACTTGGGCAAGTAAGGTTTGTAAGAAAGTAGATGATATCTAAATACCATTGGTGTTGTTCTAATTTCTGAAGCTCTGATGACAAGGTTGGCCTAGTTTGATTATTTTGGCATACTAAGTCCAACACTTGTTCATTTCCTTTAGTGAGCATTTGAGCTAACCCTTGACCTTTAATCAACTTAGTGGGTTTAATCTCTAAGTCATATTCTTGAATCTTGGAGACCCACTTTCCTCTATCTCCCAAGCAATCCTACTGCCCAAGGATATCCTTTACTGTTGCGTGAGGGACATACCCCACAATCTTTGAGTATCCTATGTAGAATCGGAAATGTTTGAGAGATTTGACTAAGACATAAGCTTGCTTTCCCATACTAGTATAGTTAAGCTCTGAATTTTGTAATGCCTTACTCATAAAAGCAATGGGTTGCTACTGACCCTCATCATTTTTCTAGAGCAAAACCCTTGAAATAGTGTCTTCAGAAGAAAAGGAAAAGATTTGAAAATCTTTTGAATAGTCAACACTGATTAGCACAGGTGATTTGCCAATTGCATCCTTAATAGTTTTGAAAGCAATCTTTCCTTCTTCTGTCCACTCATACTTAGCATCTTTCTTTAATAACTTAAGGAGTGGTTTCATTAACTCAACTAAGTTAGGTATGAACCTTCTGACAAAATTTATTTGTCCAAGAAAAGATTGAAGGGATTTCTTGGTTGGGGGTAAAGGAACTTTTTGTATGGCTTCAACCCTTTCAGGATCTATTTTTACCCCGTCTTCTATTATAATGTGACCTAACAACTTGTCTTCATCAACACCCAAAATGGATTTAGCTGGATTTAAGGAGATACCATATTTTCGGCATCTTTCAAAAACCTGCCTGAGATGACTTATGTGATCTAACCTTTTCTTAGAAAAAACTGTTAAGTCATCTTGGTAGATTTCTATGATTTTACCCATTAGTTCATGGAAGGCAAAATCCATGGCTCTCTGAAAAGTGGCACCTGCATTAAGTAATCCAAAAGGCATCCTTAGGTATTCAAAAGTGCCCCAAGGTGTGGTGAAGGTAGTTTTGTTCTGATCTTCCTTCCTCACCAAAACTTGGTTATAGCCTGAGAAGCCATCCAACATGGACATAATCTTGGAACCAGTCACCCTTTGAAGTAGGGTCTCCATGTTGGGTAGGGGATAGTTGTCTTTAATACATGCAAGATTTAAGTTTCTAAAATCAATACATAATCTTATCCCCCCATTCTTTTTTCTGACAACAACTAAATTGGATCACCAAGATGAATGTTTGGTTAGAGAAATGATCCCAGCATCCAACATCTTTTTGAGCTCGGCTTGAACTAGAGGTGCCAACTTAGGATTTATTCGCCTAAGTTTTTGTCTGAAAGGCCTTGTATCATCTTTGAGGGGATAGTGTGTTGAAACACATCCTCTTTGTATGCTTTGAGTTCATCATAAGTGAAAGCAAACACATCTCTATACTCTTGGACTAAGCTGATCAATTCCTTTCTTTCCTTTTCTGTGGTTCCTTTTCCAATTTTTATAAACCTTGGGACTTTTTTTGTCCCAAAGTTGATTTCAATATAACTGCCAGGCTTTATTGTTTCTTTTTTCTTTTTGGACATGTCATGCCTGTCAAAATTTGTTCTAGGGCAGCTATTCCTCTGGGTACTGGATTTTTAATAGGATTATCCTCCTCAACATATTATTTACCCTCCATCTGGGGTCTCAACATCCATCTGGTGGGATTTTAGCCCTATGGAGGTCCGAGCTAATCATCTCCCCATATGTACCTGTTCGTCAGGCGTGGTTTTGCAGAAACAACAAGTACGCCCTCCATGGGCTCATAAGTCACAGGGATCATAGCAATGTCAATCACATCTAATAATCAAGTTACCCAAACATGTGCATCAAACCCCCTTTTCCCCAGACAAGTGCTCAAAGACGTTATGCTATTCTACAAGCCAGGTTTGGAGAGGGTTCTGGGACGTCCTATTGGACTAATTCTCGTTACGTGTGGGGTGTTTCCAGGTGAAAACCAATCTAGGTCATGTAAGTGCATGAAATGGTGTGGGGGATGTTTAGGCAAGGGGTGCAGTGATGACAGGGAAATGTAGGTCTTACCTGTGGGTGCCTCTGAAGAGGGTGAGCTGCACCTTGTCATGGATGCAATTGTTTCCTATCCCATTTAATGCCTTTTTACTTTTTTCTTTATTGCGTTTTCTTTCAAGAGAATAGCTGGGGGACACTGCCCTGGCGTGGTGACTAGTGGTGACAGCGTTACCCACAAGCATTTCACGAAGATGAGAAGGCTGGCTCCGGATGAGACACCCTTTCTCTTGGCTATGCCACCAAGAGCCACTAACCTGGCGTTGTGACCAAATGAATAGTAGTGTCATACCGCTACATGCCCATGGACCTAATAGGCTGGCTCGTGATGAGACCCCCTATCCACCAACTAGGTCTTGAGTTTTATCTTTTTTATGGGTCCTGTTGACCACCTATGCAACTAGGGGATCAACTCCGTGTACCATGAAGATATGCATCATCAAATGCTACCAAGTCAGAGACTTTTTGGTTCTACAAGGCATTTTTGGCCTCCAACACATATTTTTGTAATTGGAATTTCCGCTCCCCTGCGTGGGATAATAATGTAATAGGTCTTCATGGATCATAGTTAGGTCAGTTACCTTAGGATTTCTTCATTAGGAGAGTTCCTTTCACTGAGTGTTTTTTTTCCTTAGGTTATTAATTTGGCCTAACCAGCCTTATTAATTTCCCTTGAGTTTTTCACTCCCACAAATAATTCCTCCAAAGTGGTGAAAGACGTTCTAATGGATTTATCCTCTGGTAGCTAGTGTTTAGGAATGATGTAAATGACCATGTAAGACATCTCTAGAAGTTTTGCGGAATTCCATCCAGTCTACATAGGTTTTTTTTAATTAATTAAAATTTCCTAAGGTTGAGTAATTTAATTAATTTTTGATAAATAATGTAAAAACTAAGTCCTTGGGATTTTGCTAGGGGTATTTGTGCTCAAAAGAAATGGAATGAGACCCCCTACACCCTTGGACCAAGTTTCAGCTCAGTCGGACAACTCTTGCGAAGTGTTTGTCCATAGGGAGTCCAAGTCGGTCAAAACAACAATTTTAATTGCTAAGCTTGACATGGTAAAAATGTCATTTTTGTAATTTTTGAGCAAATTGAGTAAATTAAAGGTGAAATATAATGAAAAAACCCTTTCCTAACCTGCCCAACCCCTTTCCTAACCTTTACACACTCCTTCACTCAAGCACCCACTTGAACACCCACGCTCCCCTAGGGGATTTTCGCCCCCCTCTCATGAGAAAACACTTGAAAGTGTATTAGCTTGAGTTGTGGACCCCTCTCTCCATAGGTGCTGTAATGTTCCTGACTTGGCTAGTCTAAGAAACGCTGCTAATGTGTGTGTAGGATCAAAGGTTTACAACATATAAATGATCATACAAATAATAAACGCGACAAAGGACTGCAAAGTTTGTATTATGATATCTCTGTGGATTACAAAATGGCTGAATGCAGCTGAATAAACTGACAATACTCGACTAGATCAACATACAAAGGATCTTAGACGGAATACAAATAAGCAACTGCGGCTGAATTAGATAACAACACTCGGCTAGATCAAAAGACAAAAGGATCTTAGCCGGAATACAAATAAACAACTAAAAGATAATACCCGGAATATGGGAGCTCCTTAATGCCATCATTAGAGGGTTTCTGAGTTTCAACACTTTTCTTCTTCTCATCATAAAGTTGGGAAGAGGACCCTCTAGTAAAACCAGGAATATTAGACTTCTTAGCCTCAAGCAAATTCTGTTCAACCCTTATAGCTATATTTTGTGCTGCTTCTAAAGTTTGAGGATCTTTATCCCTTAGGGCATACCTCATTTCACCTTCAAATCCCTCAATATAATAAATCAAAATAGCTGCATCAAAGGGCTTAATGTCTCTATGAAGGCATTTCACCAAGCTATTAAACTTAGTGTTAAATTCAACCACAGTTTCATTTTCTTTTTTCTGACTAGTGGTAAGAGCAGCAAGCTGAAATCTGTGTTCTTTTTGGTCACCCCATCTCTTCCTAAACTCATTTAATATTTCATCAAGGGTGCTAAACTTAGCTGCGGAAAAATCAGTGAACCATTCAGCAGCATCACCTTCGAGAGAATATACAAACAAAGTCATCTTTACGTCTTCATGATCATGACCCCCACAATATTTCTGCACACACATCTGAAAGTTGAGGATGTGGGACTTGGCACTTATAGCATTGTTCCCCTGAAAGGTAAGTAACTTATCAATGGCCCTATCAGGAATTGCATGGGGGCACCTTGGATTGCTGCAAAATTCAAAGGTCTCAA
Organism: Picea mariana; assembly: GCA_032191745.1. Lineage (NCBI taxonomy): Eukaryota > Viridiplantae > Streptophyta > Pinopsida > Pinales > Pinaceae > Picea > Picea mariana. Next base: position 359,964 of record JASDQU010737869.1, read on the forward strand.
AGAGATACTCATGGTTAAGTTAGGATTAGTAGTGGGAGTATTAACAGTTGGTTGATTATTGTTTTGGAACAAGTATTGGATATCAATGAGTGCCTCTTCCCCAAGATTTTCAAGTAGTAGCGTTCTAGGAGCAAGGCGATTTAGCCTCCTCCTATAAACCTTTTCAGGTTCAAGAAAAGAATAAATCACTCCTTGTGCAGTGCTCCTAGTAGTATACTTCTTGACAGATTTTTTCAATGGAGTCGCCACTTGGAAAGGAAACACACAAATCAACCAATAAAAGTTCAAAGAATTTTAAGGGACTAAAGTTTTTATTACTTAGTTCTTAAAAAATTAAGTTAAGTCGTTTTGACCAAGGATAAATGACTTATCCCCGGCAACGGCGCTAAAGATGTTGCCGTCCTAATACACACTTGCAAACGTGAGCAAAGTCCAGCTCASTTAGTGTGTCCTTGGAGGCACAATGCCTAGGTTCACAGTCCACACTTTCATTTTGACTGGAACCTCTTCCTTCTAGGCTTACTCCTAGGGAAGCCAAGGGGGGTAGACCCTAGTTACTAGATTGGATTTTACGTTTAGGTTCTAGGAGTTGGTTTTAATTTGTTATAAGGCTTTGGAAAAACTAGCCTAAGATGTTAAGGAAGCAAATGCAAAGTGCAATTTAATCTATATGACAATCAACCCTTTCCCTAAGTCAACTATGACTAGTGCCTAAGGTTGGGCAAGGGGTCAACTAAGTTTGAGGGTGTTCAATTACAAAATGTTTACGAGTAAAATAAGTTGAAAACTACCACACAAACAAAAGATTACAATTATTTACACAATGAAATATGGATGTTACAAATGTACAAAGATACAAAGATACAAGATATGAAAGTTAGGAGATAATCAAAATGAGATCAACACATGAGCCAAGCATGCCCCAATAGCACTTACTCTATTGGACTGCTTTTCAATGGAAACCACTAAAGCGCTCAAGACTCAAGAAGGTGATGCCTCCCCAAGTGGGATACTCAACTCCTTCTTGAATCACACCACAAGAGCAAATAAAGCAAGATATATAGATGTGTTAACTCAAATGCTCATATAAACTTAAGACAATTGGAGAGATAAACCATAAGATTGCAAATAAAGATCCAAAGGTATTAAGTACTTGCAATAGGTGTGTTCCTAAACATACATCTAAGTTCCCCCAACACACATGGATTATCTATGCAACTAGGTGATTAGGAAATTTCTTAAAAGTTAAGTAAATTTTATTTCCCTCCCCCTAACTATGTTTGGAGCTTTAAGCTTCCTCCTCCTTTGGCCAAATAACTGCCGGGTGCTCAAGATAGTAAGGCAACGAGGCCCACCCTAGCTTCCCAGGTTAGCCCTGATAGTAAGAGTACTTCCCGGAAAGGATCCCCTCCTGGAGGATCACGGGACGGTCCCCCGCCACTTCCTTCCGTTGTTTTCCTCAAACCCGTTTTAGATGGTGGAGATGCTTGAATAAAGCTATCCTAAGTTGTCTAAAAAGTTATTATGACTCGCGGGTGAGTCTTTAGGTGTGTTTGGTGTATTTTAGGAGTGTTTTAGGTGCCCGAAAATGACAATTTTAGCCCAAAACCGAAACTGAAACTGCTTGGAAATGAAATGCTATGAGTGTGTTGCAAAATGTAAAGATAATGACCATAAACACATTCAAAAGATATGAAAAAGCTGAACTATTCCATCATCCATTTACTTAGTCACATGTAAATATAAACTTGAAATAAAGAGCAAGTAAATGACAAGAACAACTTGTCAACAATTATAACAAATGAGAAAATATATAGTCACTTAACCATGTAGATTATTGCATATGTGAAAATGTTCAGTGAAATGAATGTTTGTTGAAAATAGAGATCTAAGTCCTACACCATGTATGTGTCCATGAACATAAATGAAATTATGAGAATTATTAGTGCCCAAGAAATGAGATTGTTTTTAAAAATAAACTTTAAACATGTAATCTACTCCATCTAAGGCATCATGCTTTAAAGTATGAAATATTTGCAAGAAATGAAATTAAAGCATGTGAATATAAATGTGCCTTAAGGGCTTAACTAATATGACAAGATATAGATGATTATCTAGAGCATGTTAAACCATTTGAAACATATAAACCATCAAATATCTAGTGCATCCTAGCCATACGATTTTGGGGGTGACTCTCCCAAGGTGTAGGCAATTATTATTAAGTAAAACTTAAAAAAAGGAAGCAAACCACTCACAATGGCCAAGGTGGAGGCAAGCCTACCATTGTTGGCCAAAGAGGGTTGGAAAAATAAAAGGTTATGAGATTATTAAACAAACCTACCACACAACCTTGTCCTAATGACAAGTGGGGAAATGAAATAAAAATTTGCTGAAATGAAAACTAAACTAGCCCAACGATTTTGGGGGGTTGGCTTGGCCAATCACACTCCCAAGGTGTAGGCAACTAACTACTTACAGAAAATAAATTCACAATGGCTGAAAATTACAAGTAGAATGCAAGCCTCAAGGGAACTTCCCGGGGGCTTGCTACAATGCTAGAAAAAGAAGAGAAAAGAAAGAGAATTTTACCCACTTATTGTGGCAGCTTTTGTTGTGTTGTATGGCTGAATTTGAGCAGCATATCCCCTTGTTTCTGGTAAGAACCTGTAAAAACCAGCAAACAAAAGCTTGCTGGAAATGCTGCACAACACAACAAAGTTAAGAAAAATTTCTGTTTTTTTATGCAGAAAATTTTCACATAAAATCTCCAAGTGAAAACTGAAAATATATGACCTATCTAAGATGGTTATTACACTGAAATATATGATGAAATGAAACAGAAATATAGGACTAAGCAAACTAAGAAAGAAAGATGAACATTTGAAGATGCAAGGAAAGAATTTAGAAGAGATCAAGGCTCATCATCAAGAACATGGCCAGAAGTAAGAGAATATAGAATGCCACTGGTATTTGATTAGTCTGCTTCGCCGAGAGAGGGAAAAGAGGTAAGCAAGCTCATGGAATTTCTATATACTTGTATTAAGCTAATCCAGGATGAAAACACTGTAAGGGAACTTTAGAATTTAATCAAGCAATATGATCTAGGAAAGATAGACCCTTATTAAGTAGGGAAGTACACCAGATTGGCAAGAAGAGAAGGACAAATAAAGAATTACATTTGAATGCTCAGATAGGAGAGTATGATATAGACTATGTGGTCCTCGACTTAGGGTCGGAGGTCAATGTCATGACGAAGCAAACTTGGGTACTGATGGGAAAACCCAAGCTGGTCTATTCCCCTATCAGGCTTCGCATGGCCAATCAGCAAGTTGTCAGCCCATTTGGACGATTGGAGCATGTCCCTGTGGACATTGATGGAGTTAGAACCTTTGCAGATTTTGAGGTAATTGAAATTGTTGATGACAGTTGTCCTTACCTTGCATTGTTAGGAATTGATTGGGCCTTCAACAACTCTATTGTTGTTGATTTGAAGAAAAGACGTATGACATTCGAAAGAGATGGCCTTAGTGTCATCGCACCCTTAGATCCAGATGAGGGTCAGTGTTACACAGAGCCCATCAGAGAAGAAGACCATGCATACGAACTGGAAAACATCTACAAACTGACAACCAAACAACATGATTACATCAACCCTACAGCCGATGGGAATCTGAGCTGGCGAAGTGACAGCGCGTGTTCATCAGATTCAGAAGAAGCGTTGGAGAACTGGCAGAACCAGATGTATGAAGTATCTACCAGAAGATGTGCTAGATTAACCAGAGAAGTTCACTGGATCGGCACAACAGTAAGTAACTTACCCACCTTTGATGGTTTGAATCCATTAGAGACCTTCTTGTTGGACTTTGAAGCAAGTGTACCAACGCAACAGAGACTGTTGGCAATGGATGAGGCCCTGAAAGCTACACCAGCAAGATGGTGGGGGACGCACAAAAGCAATATTACAGACTGGGTACAATGCCAAACCTTGATGACAGGGAAGTTCTCAGCCCAAGTAGAAAGCTACGAAGTGAGGTACACAGGTCGAAGATGCCCAAAGGACCATGTGCAAAGCTGTGAAGAAGCCTGGAGTGACATTCCTCGAGAGCAATGGGTGCACAGATTCATTAACACACTGGACATGACCCCTATCAACTGGTACCTTCAGGGGGAGTTGCGCCTTGTCACTGCAGATTGGGAAGGTATGATTCAGAATTTTATCACCACCTTTCTATTTGAGAGTCAATATCCTTTAGTAGACCAAACACTACAGATTGTGAGACAGAAAGTATTTGAAGAAGAATCTAGCCTCCCTTTGGAACAAGAAGAGGACGAGTAGATTGTGCCTCTCCAGAAACTGCAGGGTTGTTACAACATTAATGCAGATGACGATGATGATCCAAGGAAGGTCAACATCGCTGAGACAGAAGGCCAAAGAGATGTGAAAGGACTAGGAGTTGAGCTACCATTTATTGGTCAGCCAATCATGATTACAAAAGTCAACATTGGGACAGAGGAAACACCGAAGCTTGCCAATGTCGGAGATTGTTGGGATGCTGCTACCATTGACAAGGGAATCAAAGGACCTATGGGAGAGATGAGAATATCTTTGAAACCAGATACGAAGCCAGTCAAGCAAAGACCCTATAGATTGAACCCGAAATACAAGGAAAAAGTGAAGATTGAGCTCGACAGAATGTTGGAAGCAGGGATTATTGAACCTGTTGAAGAATTAGAGTGGATCAACCCTATGGTGGTACAAGACAAGAAGACAGGCGAAATCAAGATATGTGTAGACCTCAGGAAATTGAATGATGCCTATCTGCATGACAATTTCCCTACACCATTCACTGACGAAGTGCTAGATAATGTGGGAGGCCAGGAGGTGTATTCTTTTACAGATGGATTCTCAGGATACCATCAGATCTGGATTGCCAAGGAGGACCGCCACAAGACCACGTTTTCCACAGAATGGGGATCTTACCAATATACAGTGATGCTATTTGGACTAAAGACTGCCCCAACCATCTTCTCCAGGGTGGTGGTTGAAACATTTAAAGAATTTTTGCATAAGTTTTTAGAAGCATATTTTGATGACTGGACTGTGTTTAGTTGGTTGAAAAACCATATTGAATGCCTAAGACTAATGTTGGATAAGTGCAGGCAGTGTCAAATTGCTTTGAATCTGAAGAAGTGCATCTTCTTCTCACCATTTGGAGTGTTGTTAGGGCATATTGTGTGTAAGCAGGGACTGTTGGTAGATCCCTCTAAAATTGCTATTATTGTTGACTTGCCACCTCCTACTTCAATTAAACAACTGCACACTATGCTAGGACATACTGGATATTACAGAAAATTCATTAAAGGATACGCCCAGATTACAACACCTATGGAGAAGCTGCTGAAGAAAGACTATCAGTTTAGTTGGACAGAAGAATGCCAGCAGAGCTTCGACACACTGAAACAAAAGATGGTTACTGTGCCCATTTTGGTTTTCCCAGATTGGACTAAAAAGTTTCATGTGCATGTTGATGCATCGTCCATTGCATTGGGAGCTGTGTTAGCACAATCGGAAAAATGAGACATCGATCACCCGTTAGCCTTTGCTAGCAGGAAGTTATCCACAACAAAAATTAACTACACCACAATAGAGAGAGAAGGATTGGCCATGGTGTATGCGCTACAAAAATTATGCCACTACTTATTGGGAGGACACTTTAAAATGTTCATAGATCACTCCACGCTGAAGTACCTAGTCAACAAGCCAGTGTTGGGGGGGGTGAATATGCAGATGGCTTCTGCTGTTTCAAGAATATGATTTTCATATCATAGTTAAGCCAGGAAGAATGAACAAGAGCCCTGACCACTTGTCGAGATTGGAACATGGAGAAGAACCCACCAGTTTGGAGGATACACTGTCGGATGCACAGCTGCTCGCCATTAGAAAGATCGATGACCACTTCGCAGAAATAGTCCAGTTCCTGTCAACAAAAATGGCACCTAGTGAGTATACAATTCCCCAGAAGAAACAACTAGTAGTGTGTGCTACAGACTTTTCACTGATAGCGGGTCAGCTATACAAGATGGGACCTGATGAGATACTAAGAAGATGTGTTATGGAGGCAGAACGCCCACTGATCCTCGCAGAAGCTCATGAAGGCATCGCAAGAGGAAATTATGCAAGGAAAGCAACTGCGCAAAAGGTTCTGCGAGCCGGCCTTTGTTGGCCTACCTTACACAGAGATGCTAAGGATTATGCTAGAGCCTGTGATGTGTGTCAGAGAGTTGGGAGACCATCCAGAAGAGATGAAATGCCATTAGCACCGTAGATGACCCTACAAGCATTCGAAAAATGGGCCATTGACTTCGTGGGACCTATCAACCCACCATGGAAGCGCACAGGAGCAAGGTATATCATTACTGCGACTGAATACTTAACTAGATGGGCCGAAGCCAGAGAAGTCAAGGATTATAGTGCAAATACAGCTGTACGATTTATATTTGATGACATAATAACCAGGTTTGTATGCCCCAAGATCCTTATGAGTGACCAAGGCACACACTTCATCAATCAGACAGTTGAAGCATTGACTGAGGAGTTTACCATCTACCATCAGAAGAGCACACCTTATCATCCTTAGGAAAATGGAACAGTCGAAGCATTCAACAAAATTTTGGAGACAACATTGACGAAGATTTGTAATGTGAACAGGGGTGACTGGGATTTAAGAGTACCTGCAATACTTTGGGCCTATAGAACCACTTGCAAGAAACTGATCATGTAGACCCCTTTTAAGCTAGTCTATGGTCTCGAAGCTGTTGTCCCAATGGAATACCTGGTGCCAAGCTTAATAATTGTTGCCTTTACAGATATGGATGACACCGGAGCTGTTCAAGAGAGGCTTGCACAGTTGGTTGAACTGGAAGAAGACAGATTTATTGCAGGATTTCATCAGCAGGTTCAGAAGGACAAAGAGGAGGCCTACCATGACAGGCACATCAAGAAGAAGGCATTCAAGCAAGGTGACTTAGTATTGGTGTATGACAGTAAGTTTATAAAACACCCAGGGAAGTTCAGAACGCATTGGCTTGGACCATATGAGATCGCCTATGTTATAGAAGGAGGAGCTGCGCAGCTGAAGACGTTGAACGAAGAATGGAACGAAGGGTTGGTAAATGGGAGTCGACTGAAGTTGTACTATGACGACCAGTTGCCTCGTAGCTCTCAGTAGAAAGCTGGAAGAAAAGGGTCTAGGTATCAGGTGCAGTTGAAACTGGGTACCAGACACAAAAAAGAAAGTCTGCACAAGGAGGAAGAGGAGGCATAAAGTAGAAAGTAAAGGCAGCACTGCGCAATCCAAAATCGAAGAAAAACAGAAGGATCAGATCTGAAGTGCCTCGGGACGAGTCACATGTGAGTGTTGGGGGCCTGTTGGCCCTTGGGTATGGAATCAAGCGAAGATCAAGGAAGAAGAGATAAAATGTGAACTTCGCGGGAGACACAGTGACTATTACTGAGTCAAAGTAAGCAAAAGAGCAGAAAAGGAGTGAAGCCCAAGAAAGCTAGCCGTTGGATGAGGAGATCAGGGATGACAGATAAGCAAGGTATATGGATTGAGGACAACTCAGATAGCGGGAAAAACCATCGTTAGCACCGCGCGGGAAGAAAGGAGAGACAGGCTGGCGAAGCTCAGGCAAAGAGGGTCAAGTTGACCTAGGGTTTTAGACACCTAGGGTTTGTATATCTAGGGTTTTGACACCTAGGTATCGACCTAAGGCTGTCGGTGAGGGACTATATTGTATAAATAGAGGTCAAGAGGACCTAGGTCAGGTTGATACTATTGTTGAGCATTGTTATTGATTGTTGTTTATTGAGAGAATATTGTATTGTGAGTGAGAGAAGTGCTGAGAGTAAGAGACTTCTGGCATTGTAAGATCTTCAGCTGGGTGCGAAGATCAAGTCCTGTAGCTGGGTGCGCAGGAGGGGGAGAGAAAGAGAGAAGAAGAAGAGGATCTGCTAGCATAGAGTGCAGACAAGAACTGTAAGCTTTACCTTAATATATCATAAGAACAGTTTTGTGGACATAGCCCTAGGGAGAGGGTGAACCACGTATATCTGGTGTTATGTGTGTATGATTGATGCTTTATCTTTGTCTTTGGTACACTGTTATTGCATTATTGTATTAGATCAGATCTATAGAATGTGGAGTAGATTTTAGTGATAAGTGAGCTAGGTATACTGCGCTGTATTGTGTTAAGATCCACTTGATATTCCCCTGGTTGTAGACATCTTTGTCCCGCAACCCCCCATAGCTACTTCGGGTGAGACTACATTTGCTTCGCAGGTGTTGCCGAAAGGGCTAGTAGTTACGGCTTGTTGGTGCGCTCTTGGAGTGAACCTTGGGTCTGCCCCTGTGCCAACAGTAAGTATAAATGAATGAGGTGGCATGGGGTTTACTTCATGGGCATGGTGTCATTGACATGCAAGAACATGTGGGGGTTCATCTTCGTGAGCGCCTTTGTAGAGGGAGTGCTTGTTGCTTGAGATACCTTTTCCTAGGTGGCGTGTGTATTCCAAACCCCTTCTTGCCTTTCGATATTCTTTTATTGTTTTGCAAGTCCCCTTTTTAGATTTCAAGCATTGATTATTTTTCTTACTAGGATAAAGTCCTTTTAATTGATATGCATTCAATACATTAGGGTTAGGGGAGATCGCCTCATAGCTAGGGGGTAGTGCTCAAGTTGACTTTGGATTTTGAATTAGTCATTTGTATCCCATTATTCTTTCTTTTTTAACATGCTTTCTTTTCTATTCTTTAGCAACTACATCAACCTCAACAGTCTAGCCCTTCTTCTTATAGGAGGATGAACACACATGCCTTTTTGGTGTACATGTAACATCCATTTACAGAAGGAAGAACAATGGAAGGATCATAGATGGAAAGTGTTAAGTATGAAAAGGATTGGTGTGTTACCTCTATCAAAGCCTCCCAGTAGTACCCCTTTTCCCCAAGAGTGACAACAGTGGACTAGGGCACATAAGATAGCCACCAAGGTGAAACAAGGCAAAAAAAGTATAACTTCCAAGCATCATTGTCCATTATCTAACTTCAACCCATGATCCTCACCTAAATGCCTAGTGCATTAAATACAATATTTTATATGAAACAATGACTAGAGTACCTCATGTGTGCCAGATCACCATCATCGGAAGAACCAAGCTGATCAAGCGGATGACCTGAGCTGAGAAATGTTGAGGGGGGAGGCATCTGAGGGGCTACTGTCTATGGCGAATATTGATCATTATCATCATCATCGGGATCACTGTCTTTATTGCGAGCCATGAGACATGATCTCCTCTAGTTACCCCTAGGTGAGATAGGGGGTAACAAGGCCTATGTGTATCTGTAGTAAAACCTTCCAAGGTAGTGTAATCAAACTCTGAAGTAATATGAGTGGGTTGTAGTGTTGGACAACACAGCTGGAAAACAAGTGTGTTCAAGACACAACACCTAATTATCACTCTGATATGTAACTAAGGTAATGTGCCCGTAATTTGGAAATTCTTGGAATGAACAACTGTCATCAATACAACTCATCCTTTCATGGATTAGGTCAATGTCTGACTCCATTAGGTATTATTTTCCTTTTGTTTTAGATGTAGAGATATTTTTGATGATTGATTTTGTAATGATTTCTGTTTAATGTCTGTTCAACTTTTCGTTCTTTTATTAGATTAAGATGTCTGGTTTTGAGTTTGCACTTCTTTTCCTTTTCCTTCCGTGTTAGATGTAGAGTTTTTTTCTGATGATTGATTTAGTATGTTCTCTTTTTATTCTAATGTCTATAAACAACTCAGGAAATAATTAAAAGGAACCATAAATGGATCTGTGAAATCCAAATCACTGATAGTTAGGGAATGTGAAAGGTACTCTACTTGTTAGTTGTCCAATTTTCTTTCTTGTATTAGATTAAGATGCTGGTTTTCAGTTTATACCTCTTTTCCTTTTTCTTCCAGGTTAGATGTAAAGTATTTTTGGATGATTGATTTCTTTATATTCTAATCTCTATAAACAACTCAAGAAATAAGTAGAAAGAATCATAAATGGATATGTGAAATTCAAATCACTGATGGTTATGGAATGTGAGAGGTACTTACTTGTCATCATACGTGTAATTATTATATTATTATGATATATCCTTTTGATAGGGATTTCTATGCCATTTATGGTTGCTTGATTGAGAGAGATGGAGGGATTTGGGGTTGAAAGGGATGGGAAACTCTCCTTTTATAAAAGACAATGATATTTAGGGCATGATCTTAATTGCAATTTCTAATACCTGAACAACAATTGCAGGTGAAAGAAAGCAAGAGGCTCGTGAAGTGTTTTATAAATTATCTAAGGCATGATAAAAGTGAAGTTGGTGTTCTATTTGATATGTTATCGATTTTCTTGGCCAGGAGTCGTATTGACTACACCTTTCTAAAAGAATTTTACATCATTGAGGTTTGTTAGTTACTTTGATTTGGCATTTTATTTTATGGTGGAACTTTTTTAGAATCTTTTGTAAACTGCAGATGTTCACCAGAAAGAAAATTTTTATATGTTCTGGTCTTCTGCTTAAGATGAGTCTAATGTGTAAAGAAATACTCGGAAACAGGTTGCAGAAGGATACACCCCTCAAATGAAGAAAGAAATTCTCGTTGAATTTCTTCGTTTATTCCAGTCCAAGGAACTAACACAGAATCAACTAGTCATTGCTATGCAAATGTTGATTCTTCCTATGTTGGTCCATGCCTTTCAAAATGGTCAAAATCGGGATGTTGTTGATTCTTCTATTATAGAAACTATTGTTGAAAAGTTTCTTAATCCACCTGGAAAGGTATCGAGTTTAAGTTAATTGTTTTGAAACTATTTTCTGTACTTTTCAGTCTCCAACAGTATGTTAGGCAGTTTAATTTCTCACCATAGTTAATATTGACATCAAACATAAAAGTTGCAATCTTGTTTCCGTGTAATGTTTTCAATAAGCGCTTTTTATATGTCCTATGCAGCAACATTGATGTCAAATTATTTTACACTCTAGGTAAGCGCAGAGTATGAGGAGGCTTTGAGGATAGAGCTTTTGCAGTTAGCGACACTTTTGCTGAAGTATCTTCCCAATGATCTTGTGCACCATCGAAATACACTTTTCTACTTCGCGCGGAACCATCTCAAGGAAGATGATAGTTCCAGCAAGCAGTGGGCCTATGTTAATGTTTGCCATTTTATTGCAGCTTATGAACTTCCAAAGGAATTCCTACTCGAGGTAGAGAAAATAATCTACAAAATCTCTTTTCGTTCTTCAGATAAACTAGCTGAATTTATCAGTGTCATGGAAGTTTGCTTTTACTTTTCCTGGAGCAAGGATTGTAAATTAGCTCCACTTGCTCATAGGAGTATGCCATTGAGCTCCAGTCTTTTAGAGAAAACACCTATAGCTGTGAAAAATGTAATAGACAAATTGTGGCTTATTAAAAGAACATTCAAAATATCATATGACCAAATCCCATTACAGTTAAATATCTACAAATGTAATTAGTATGTTTTTGGAGATATCATAGTTTGCTTAAGAATCATCTGGCCAACTGCTTATACAACATATTCAAGGATTTTGGGACCTCTTCCTCACAGTACAAGAACACCCATATAAATCCCTTTGAAGCTGTATAGTGGATGTTCCTTTCTCTATTGAACGTCTAGGGTCACAATTAGAGGAATAAATAATGTTAATTTTTGACTCTGATATAAGAAGTGAGTTCAAAATCCAACCCAATCAATGTCATTTTCATTGAAACCCTCTCTGGTTTATATGAAGATTCCTGATATTCTTCCTTTTGTCTCTTCAAAAAGGGCAGGTCATGTTCATTTTCTATTAGCATGCCACTTCGTGGCTTTTTGAGTGGCCGGCATTATATCCCTTGTTCAGCACATTGTGTGCTGTTTTAAGGCTTTTTTATTTTATTTGGACCACTGCAGGTTTCGCAGGGCGTCTTTGGGATTTTATTTATGCGAGTGTCTATTAGCCTGCACTGCCATGTGTGTTGGTTCTGCATTTAAGGACATTACATCTGTAGGGATCGTCCTAGGAAAACCAAGGTGGATGTGCAATCTGTTAGAGTAGAAACTAATGCTTTCCACACGTGAGTGTCTAGAAGCCAGCGTTCTCAAATGTATTGGTTCTGGATGGGTAAACATAATAATATGGAAAAGTATGTCAGTAGACATGATAGGAAAAACACGGGACAAATTATACAGGAAAGGTAAAACAATATTTCAGGAAAATTATTGGGGTGAGATTGGAGAATTAATGGGGTCAACCATGCAAGGAGACATTTTAGGGATGTCTCTTTTCTACTGGCTAATGCTCTGGGCATGAGATATCTATGGGGAAACCAAGTTGAAAATTACATTTTTTTCACAATTTTTTTTTCTAGATACACTGTATTCTGGTAATACAAGTGTAGAATTTATTTTTGAAACTAGTGAAAGCTATGCAGTTGTAACTTTCTACTTAGTTGGTCTATTTTTAGGTTGTACAAAGGGTTCTGTTTACTTCTACAGCCACTGGGAGGTGTGCTGGAGCCGATGAAGATGGAGCAAATGGTATATGGAAATTAAAGTAATGCTTCTTGTGATGTGCAAGACTGTACAGGAAGAAATGCGTGGGACAAGTTCAATTTGGAAAAGCACAAAAGAAAGAAAGGGGCAAAACATGGATAGAAATCAGAAAATGAAACGGTTGAAAAAATGGGTAGACTTGTAAAGACGAAGAGTGCAGTACATCATCCATCTACTAGCATCTGTTCTTCTATCCTTTTTATCTTTTCTGCACTGGCCTCTTTAAAAAAAGGCATCTGACCAAATCTCGTGCCTAAAATTTTGGTTTCTGTTATTTTTGAATGTTTAATGATATTTGTGTGCTATTAATTGGTGGAGCGTTTATCTTTTTAGTTTTCTTCTCTGAATTATGTTCATAGTGAAAGGCCAAGTGGAATTAACTATGCTGGTTTTAAATAATGCTATAAAGTGATGGTGGCAACTTATCATCTATGTGTGTTTGATAGGTATATCATCATCTTTTAAGAACCTGCCAGCCAGAAAGCAAAGTTTTAGCTAAGCAAGCCCTGGATATACTCATACCAGTGTTAGCACGAAGATTTCCTTTGGAAGAGTTTAAGATACCTACATGGATCCGTTATACGAAGAAAATCCTAGTTGAAGAGTCGCATTCATCTACTAATTCGAATCACATTTTTGAGCTTATTGTGCGACATTCAAACCTATTTTACAGCTGGCGAGCCGAATTTGTGCCACAACTGGTAAATTCACTGACTCGCCTTGGATTGGCTTCGAACAATACCCCGGAGAATAGATGTCTTGCTATAGAGCTTGCTGGGCTTATTGTTGCATGGGAGAAACAACGTCAATCAGAAGCAAAGGCAGCTTCAGATACAGGACATGTTCAGCTTGTGAATACTGCAAGTTCGACTCTAGCTGCAGGAGGTAAATTCATTGAAGGAGCAATAAATGCCAAGCAATTATCTGATACTTCAAAATTTTTAGATGATTTGACCAAGAGAGTTAAAACTGAAACCGGCCTCCCTGTTTTAGGCCCGATGTCTCCCAGTCGTACTTCAACAGCAAATATTGGTACACCAGTATCAGCTGGTCGACTTGAAGAGTTCAAACCAACTTCTGCAATGCAGGAAGTGATTATTAACTTTCTTGTAAAGGTGAGAATCATTAAAACATATCTTGCAATTCTATGTACGGGCTACTATTAGGAAATGCTATCAACGTAACCATAGCAAACACTAAATATCGCTGATACATTATTGGGTGTTCTCAATTGTTTTCTTCATATTTGCAAGAATTTATTTATTTCTTCATATTTTGTTATCATTTGTTTTTTATTATCATATAAATTTTCAAGAAATAATTCTGAATTATGTTTCTTTGTATATTGTGATGCAATATTGGTATTTCACTATAAATATAATAACAGAATGTACTACTGTACCCTGGGTATGCTGGTTAGCCATCTTTCTAAAAGCATTACAATTGAATAGCTAAACCAAATTTCCATTCATTATAGGGTAATTCCAATCTCCGAAATGAATAAACTCGGGTAATCTCGGTATTTCCAATCCACCAAAGGAATAAACATAGGTAATCACTGTAGTTCCAATCTCCCAAATGTAGCAAGGTTGTTAAACTGTAAAAACTGGCTGTCCTGTTACATTTGTTGGGGGCTGGGGGTGAGGATTGGAACTGCCGTGATTGCCTCAGTTTTTGGTTGTTTATTTTTTCGTAACTTTTTCACTTGGAACGTTTATTCTTTAATAATTTTTTCCCTTGTAACGTCCATTTCAAACTTCATTATTTGGACTGTACTAGCGTATACTAATGTCTTGTTAGCAATTTTATGATTCCAATAGTTGCTTTTGATCCATGGTCCTTAATGTTGCAGATATTTGCTTAGTGATCATCTCCTCTAACAGACCCGTTATATAGGGTTATGCTTTTTTCTTTTAGAGTGTGCTGCACTTAGATTTGTAGTCAAGGACAAGGAAATAAATGTGCATATGATTAAATGATAAACGTTCTGTCTTTCATATTTTGTAGTCTCTAAGACTTTCATATCTTTAATGCCTTCTCAAAGAAATTTGATGAAAATGACATAAAGTTTTACAAAATCCTTGATGGTGTTCCACCATGAAGACTGAGTAGCTCTTAGTCTAGCAGATTGTAATTTAAAGTTTTAATGTTTGAATGCCGATTTTCTTTGAGATTTTCGGAGTACTGTAATTTGCTATGCGGCAATAGAGGAATAACACTACATATTATATGATGCAGGTTGCCTTGGTTAGAGAACCCAAGGACAAAGAAATGTCTGCAACGTATAAACAGGCAATAGAGATGCTATCACAGGCTTTGGAGGTTTGGCCAGCAGCTAATGTAAAGTTTAATTATTTGGAAAATTTACTTAGCAGTTCGCAGCCTTTAGGGCAAAGCAAAGATATTTCAACAGATCTTACACAGGGCCTTGACGTTTTGAATAAGGTGTTAGAAAAGCAGCCATATCTCTTTATTCTAAACAATTTTCAGCAGATAACTCAAGTATGTTCTCAAACAATTCCTTTTCTCCACCATACTATGATTGAGACAGTTAATTTTGAGATGGTTTTTAGTTTTGGTTCGATGATTTCATTTATCTCTATTTCTTTTGCAGTTACTAGGGCCTTGTTTCAACAGCAAGGTAATGGATATCGAGAAGTCATTATGTACATTGTTGAAAATGGTCTTTGATGCATTCCCATTAGATGCTACAAATACACCACAGGATATTAGACTATTACATTCGAAGGTTGTGGAATTGATACAGAACCATCTTGCAGTGGTCACTGCACCTCAGGTTTCACATGACACTAGCTCAGCTAATTTGATGATAAGCTTTGCAGTTTCTGTTATAAAAACTCTGGCCGAGGGGCAACAGGATTTTATTGACTCTTTTATGATGCCCTTAATTCGTGTTCTTCAACGTCTCACAAGCGAGATCAGAATGCTTACTAGCTCTATTGCAAAACAAGTATGGCTTATTTTTTATATTTTTCTCTTTTGTTTATTTTTTATAAAGTGTTTTTTCATTCTTTCACATGCTTAATGTGTTGCATTTCTGCATACAAAATTATTTATCCCTACTGAGGCCAGATAACATTTCATCCTGCATTACATATATGATATTATATAATTGACTATTAGTTTACATTCATATTTGTTTCCTCTGTGCCATTCTTAAGAATATCATATTAGCAGGTCCTTATTTCTTGTAATTTAGCTGCAATAGGTGCACTTTTGTGCATATGAAGAGTGTTCTGTAATCGATTCTGAACTTTGAAATTTACATATGAAATCCTTTGCGTGAACCTAGATTGTCCATTTGGTGTTTCTTATATATCTGTGACAGCGACTGCAATTATTAGGAAATACAACAAATGTGTACTGGTTCGTTAGTAAGATACATCCTTTATGCAAACCTGATAGATGATAACATCACAAGCGTGGTGACTACTCTGCAAAAGGGATGTTAATATTATGGTAGCTGTGGGAGGTATTTACCTCTACATGTGAACCTGACGAGAATAGAAGACTCCGGGAAGCAAGAGAAACCCTAATGAGTTGGCTAATAACCCTAGAAGCCTTGTCGGCTCAAGAATATAATTTATATTAGGCTATTAGTCTCTAAGAGAAGAAGTCGGCCAGAATTAATAATAATATACCGAACAGACACATACCCAGAAGGAGAAGTTGGCCCCAGTAAACTGGCAGGATTACTATAAATACAGGGCGCCGGTTTCTCATTTGTCACATCTCAGGACTGCAGTTTTCCCAGTTGGTGCGCACTGCAGGTGTAGCTGGTGCGCAGGTTTGGAGGAGGGTTGCAGGTGCAGCTGCAGCAGCAACAAGTTTCAGTATTTGGCTTGGATATCTCTTGGCTAGGGTTTGGACTATCTGATCAGCCTTTTGTGATGCGCTATCCTTGGGGAGAGATGCGCTGCTCTTTGTTTGGCTATCTAGCCTAGGGTTTGCTTCCGGAGGAATTCTCAAGTCAAGGTTAAGGTGCTTGGAGGGAGGCTTCGGCCTGTGGTTGGGATACGAGGGTATCGTCGTGGTAAAACGAGCACACAATCCTTTATATTCTAACAGGTTATGGGCCCACGCCCCTTCAGTCAGCCTAAAACGCTGGAAGGAAACATAACCGCTAGACATTCAGCTCGTTGAAAAGAACTGTCGCTAGGGTTACTAGCAGGAGCAGCTTCCGAAAGAACTGCAGCTAGGGTTACCAGCAGTAGCAGTTGCAGAAACCCTAAACCTCTTGTTGAGACGCCTTAAGTGACGAGATTGACCTAATCTCCAGATAGATCAGTGCGCCATAGCCCAGTGCATCTTCTGGTACACTCTGAAGGCCAAGATGTGAAGTTTGGATTTCTGGTCAAATCTAGGGTTTGACCAAGACAAGCAAGCCATGACAAATTCTATGAAGTCTGAGAACAAGCTAGAAGGAGCCTCCAACTTCAGAGCATGGAAGACAAGGATTGACCTCATCCTTGCTAAGAATAAAGTGTTGGACATTGTGAAAGGAAAGATCGTGAAGCCAGAGTTCAAAGAAGGAGAAGAGAAGGAACCGCAGAATGTTGCAGCTATGGAGA